>JASFAX010006895.1:0-29301 GCA_030737875.1 Allium sativum
CTGGCTTAACCAGTAACCGCAAATTGTCAGTCTAATGTGAGAGGTCGTAGGCATAAAGATGCTTAGACACGAGTTTAGGTCTGGCTTGTGGCAGAAGTCTGCCCAGAACCGCCCGGCACATCCAGCGGCCACAAGCTACTGACCTTATGTGAGAGGTATGTGCATTAATATTTAATTCATGCAAATCTAAGACAAATTTGATACCTAAAATGTGTTGGGTGGATAGGGTTAAAACAACTGGACTGATGAATCTAATAAACCCATTTGAAAGTATATGTGCCCAATACAAGGTTAGATGAAACAATCTGTAAGTCTGGTAATCTGTAATCTGATCCGTTAAGTCTGAAAACTTGTTAATCTGTATATCTGATCTATTAGTCTGAAAACTTGTTAACTTATATGTCTGATTTGAGAACTAGTTAATCTGAACTTTATACATCTGAAATTTGTAAGTAAGTTAATCTAAAATCTATTAGTCTGGGGACACAAGGTTAGGTGGGGCAATTACTTGTGCGATCTGTTGTTTGGGACCCATATTATTCAGTAACCCTTTCTGGTATCAAAACTATGACCCAACACAAGGTAGGTGTCCAGGGCACGCTTACTGAACTAATTGTAAGAGGTTCATTCTGATAATGGCGAGGGTTGTTGATGGTGCATTCCAACCGGGTCATGTGTGTGCATGGATCCGGTCTGCTCTGAGGATGTAAGATGCCGTGACATCTGTAAATAGGTCTGTGTCTATAAGTTGCCACTTTAGGGAGTGATACACCCTTCTGTGGGGCTGGCACGGGGTATTTATGTATTAAGGAGCCGATCACTTGATGTAGAATTTATGGTACACATAGTTCTGTCTGTTTCTGTTGGGATACCGTATGTTTCTGTTGGGGTGGTAGCACCTATCTATTTCTATGTGGTATCATCTGTTAGGGTGGTAAAGGCCCATTACTAGGGTACACGTAATTCTAACATTCTGTTTCCGTGGGGAATATTCCGTCTCTGACTCTGTTTCTGCTTCTGTCTCTATACCATCTGTCTCTATTCGGGTGGTAAAGGCCCATTACTAGCATTTTGTTTTTGTACATCTGTCTCTGTTAGGGTGGTAAAGGTCCATTACTAACATCGTGTTTCTGAAAAGATCATTTTGTTTTCTATTTAGACATTAGAACAACAACTAATTCTGTTATACTAGTGTTAGTGCAGAGAAGTGAAAAACCAAGTAAGAAGCTTAGTTTAACCTATATCATTTTGCCTCTTCTGTTAACCTGCTAATCCTGTTATGGTTATCTCTCATCTAATTTTATTTTCATGTCATGATACTGTTATCTATTTATATGCTGAAAGTCATTGGACTCACCAGAAGTATGTCTGACCTAGTTTGTTTCGCCTCTTTTATTTCGTTCCCCCGTGGTTCTCAGGGTGGAAACATGGGAGCTTGATTTAGGTTCCATCTGCTTGAAGTGCTAGAAGTGCTTGAAATATCGCTTGGCTTTGATTCTATCTATTTATGGCATTCTCTGTTGGGGATTATGGCTTTAAAATTATGCATTCTGAAGGATTTTGTATAGGACTGATATTTGTGTACTTGAATTTTGGTATTATGATATAACCAACCTTATTTATGTTTCTGTTGTAATAAAGTTATAGATTTTTCAAGTACTACTTTACATATCTATCTTGTAAATTTCTGTTCTGTTTGCTTATAACGTTCCACCGAAGTTAAGGCATTCCCTTTGGGAGTGACCTTAACGGAAGTGGGGTGTTACACTTGGTATCAGAGCTGAAGGTTACCAGATTTGATAAAAAGTTTTAAAAACTATTTTCAAAAAGGTTTTGAAAAGGAAGTATTTTCAAAAAGTAGAGTTTATTTTGAAAAGCATAATCCCCAAAAGCCATACATCTGTCTTTCGAATTCTTCGTTTTGAATCTCTCCATTTTCTTTTCAGCATTTCTAGGTTACCCGAGATACCCGAGGGCATACCGATACCAACTTGGTTCAGAAGGTATCTGGAGGCTAGGGCCACCGCCGCA
Source organism: Allium sativum (assembly GCA_030737875.1). NCBI lineage: Eukaryota > Viridiplantae > Streptophyta > Magnoliopsida > Asparagales > Amaryllidaceae > Allium > Allium sativum. Next base: position 2,032 of record JASFAX010006895.1, read on the forward strand.
GGCCCAGCAGACGTTCCTCCTCCTCCCCCCCTCCCTGCATTGATAATTTTTCGAAGATATGCAAAGACTTTTGGGCAATGGGTGGGAAACCTTTTCACGGATCAGAAACATTTGTTGAAGCTCGAAATTGGCTTAAGGAGGTGGAAGATTTGTTTGGTATCTTTGAGATAGAAGATAGAAGGAAGGTCCAATTGGCTGCTTGGTTAATAAAGGATGAAGCCTCGTTTTGGTGGGAGGTCACGAATGGAGAGCGTCCGGTGGAGACATGGAGGGATTTCAGGCATAGGTTCGAGATGAAATTCCTCTCGCGAGCGGAAGAGAATTTATACAAGGAGAGGATCTTAGCATTAAAGCAAGGGAATTTATCTGTAAGTGAGTACGTCAACAAGTTCAATCAGTTGGCGAGATTCGGCTTAGACTTGATGAACACACCTGAGAAGAAGGCCCTAAGATTTGTTAAAGGTTTAAATTAGCTGCTACATGGGTTGGCTATGACCCACATTCCTATGGGGGCTACCTTTGAGAAATTGGTTGACATGGCATTAATGCATGAAGAGGAAGCCAAAAGTGTGAAGAAAGAGGAAAAGCCCGAAGGACAACAGAATAAGAAAGAGTGGCACAAAAAGGAAACAAAAAAGAAGGATGAAAAGTCTGAAGATAAGAAGGAGAAACGGTGCTTTACTTGTGGAATCTTGACTCTTCTGAACAAGGATTGCAGAAAGAGGAAGGGCGCTTGCTTCAACTGTGGAGAAATGGGACACTTCACTAGGGACTGCCCAAAGAAACGTGGGCAAGGGCAGAGGGCCGAACCTACTTTTGGAGGGAAGGCGAATGCTCACGTAACAGGTAGATAAGTTAGAGATAGGAAAATTTCTGTAGAAGGATTAATTTCCTTATCCGATTATTGAGATAAAACTCTTCTTGATTCTGGCATTTTGATTCTGTGATACTTGTCTTATTTCTGATCCCGCTATAATCTCAAACCCTAGGAGGGTTACAACTCATCTGTTTGTGATAAGTTGTGGTTTGAAGGTATATGTGTTAAGCGTTAAGCTAACTGTGACGCATACATTCTGGTTTTTGTGGGATATGGTGGGGTTTTATCATGCTTTGTTTCCTAAGAATCATTTGATAATCTGATCTGTACTGGTAGTCTGTAAGTATCTGAATATTTCTAAAAAGGATAGGGGTTTTTACTCGAAGCGTGAAATAGATTTCCTGTTTTGACATTGTTTAATGGGAGTAATTCTCTGAGTGTCAATCTGATGTTGATTTCGGCCTTCGGGGTTAATACATAGGGATTTATTCTCTTAACCGATGTCTAATGGGAACATAACTTTTGTACTTGCTTTTATCACTCGGTTGTATCCTATCGATCGATTCTTCGACCCTAAGGTAGAAATTAATGAGTGTAAACATGTGTTTCAGACGTGTTATGTTTGATGATTGCAAGTGGTTACTAGTGGTTGTTCGTGGATACATACACACACACTAGGCACCAGATCGGCTCAAAAAACACTCTCATACTGCATATCGATGTGTGTGCATTTTTCAATTTTAGTGGTTGCAAAATGATTGACTCATCACGTGGATGTTGCATTTGGATGAATGGTTATGCACTCATTTAGAAATTATTTGTATCAAATAGGATTTCTTGCATACGTAATTGTACTCATGGCACTAACATAATTCGCGTTAAGGAGGTCAACTGAATCAGTAGACCGCCTAATCTTTGCATTAAATAAGAGAATATACACACACTTTTGCATATGTACATACAACATTAGAAGTTTTCTAAGGACATTGTATGCTTGTGGATGATGGTTGAGTAAATGAATGATTGGATGGTAGGACACATTCTTCTTAACTTGAAGATTTCGGGGACGAAATCCTTTAAGGTGAGGAGAATGTAACATCCTGTATTTTCTATGAACATAAAGTAACAAAAAAAGTATAATTAACTTTTAAAAGAAGAATTAAGGGAAACAGGTTACGCCATTGTGTTGTCTCGGAATTCTGCTTGAGATAGAGTTCGAGTTTGCGTAAATCGGACTCTGTATGAAGAAGTTATGAACTTCAGAAGTTTTCAGAAAATTTAAACAGCTCGGTCAAAATTTCAAAATTCGAATTCAAAACACACACCCGGGCTGGGCGGGAAAATTCCCGCCCAGGACCTAGGTCGACCTGGGGGTCGACTTGGGTAGGCAGGTCGACCTGGGGGTCGACCTCCCCCCTTTTCCAGATCCGAGGACAGATTCAGCTTTCTGTATTTAGACACCCTCTCTGACCAAATTCGTTGCTCCTAAGCTATTTAAACACCCCAAACCTCACTTTCTCTCCACACAATTTCATTTCTCCTATACTCTGCCCTAATTCATATTAAAATAAATCAATGGCGTCGCTACTGCGCTGAAACCTAAGCTAGAATAAGTGCTTCTTCTTCTTCTTCCAATCTGAATAGGATTAAAAGATAACAAATCAATGCCTACATCAACGGAAAGCTAAATCAACTCCAGAAAATCAGATCCCAAAATTGTTATTCTCTTTCTTAAACCACGAATTGTGAGTACGGTTATTTTTAGATATGAAATTTAATTATGATCTTGACTTGGTTATAAATCTGAATTGGAGATTATGCATCAGATCTGTTTTTCTATGTAGATCTATCTTATTCATGTTTATCAGATGTGTTTTTCTGTTTAGATCTATCTTATTGTTGTAACTATTCTGTATCTCTTCCTTTCTTCTGTTCTATAGCCAGGCTACCACGAGCCTGAGCCAAATCTCTTAAGCAATAGACGCACGAACGCTAAATTTGGGGAAAATAATGAATGATGCATAATTGGACATGACTGATTTGTGACTGATTTAAGAAATGGGCGTATGTTGTAATTTAAGATCTAGATCTAGGCATACTATATATGACAGTTTATGATTTGGAAGAAGGAGAATTATTGTATGACAACATATGACTTGTAATTTGGGAACACAATGCATGATCTGATTTGTAGGACATAATATATGTTGTAAATTTAAGATCTAGAATTGGGGGCATATTTTATATGACGATTTATGACTTAAAAGAAAAAGGATATATAATTTAGGCGTAAAAGGTCTATTTTAAAAATAGGATAACTATTAATTCTGAATACGCCTAAATGGGGATTTTGAATATTTACATACACTGAAATCAAAGGCTATAATTTGGCATAATTCATATTGTATATCATGATTTGGGGATTTTGGAGAATATTCTGTACTATGTAAATTTAACTAGAAATTTGGGGCATACGTTATATTGTGAATTATGACCATGATTTAAGCATGTAAAATTAGGCTTAATTTTATGATTAAGCGAGGAATGTCAATGGAATTTTAATGGAAGATTAAATCTGTTAAATTGCCTAATCTGCTAAATCTGTTGAAACTAAATGCGGTAATTTGGGGTATGAAAATTTGTAGGCTCGACCTAAAATTGAGCAAAACATGTTAAAAGGACTGTGGATAATCTGTTGTGACTTGTAATGAAGTTAATCTCTTGAATTGGCATAATTAGTCCGATACTGGAATAATTTGTGAATGAATACTTTAGCTAAAAAAATAAGAATGCCGAGACACGAGGTTAGACTCTTTATGGTAGAAGCCTGCCCGGACCCAACCGGCTTAACCAGCTACCGCAAACTGTCAGTCTAATGTGAGAGGTCGTAGGCATAAAGATGCTTAGACACAAGGTTAGGTCTGGCTTCTAGCAGAAGTCTGCCCGGAACCGCCTGGCACATCCAGCGGCCACAAGATACCGACCTAATGTGAGAGGTCTGTGCATTAATATTTAATTAATGCAAATCTAAGATAAATGTGATACCTAACGTGTTGGGTGGATAGGGTTAAAACAACTGGACTGATGAATCTAATAAATCCATTTGAAAGTCTATAGGCCCAATACAAGGTTAGGTGAAACAATCTGTAAGTTTGGTAATCTGTAATCTGATCCGTTAAGTCTGAAAACTTGTTAATCTGTATATCTGATCTGTTAGTCTGAAAACTTGTTAACTTATATGTATGATCTGAGAACTACTTAATCTGAACTTTGTACATCTGAAATCTGTAAGTAAGTTAATCAAAAATCTGTTAGTCTGGGGACATAAGGTTAGGAGAGGCAATTACTTGTGTCATCTGTTGTTTGGGACCCATATTAGCCAGTAACCCTTTCTGGTATCAAAACTATGACTCAACACTAGGTAGGGGTCCAGGGCACGCTTACTGAACTAATTGTAAGAGGTTCATTCTGATAATGGCGAGGGGTGTTGATGGTGCATTCCAACCGGGTCATGTGCGTGCATGGTTCCGGTCTACTCTGAGGATGTAAGACGCCCTGGCATCTGTAAATAGGTCTGTGCCTATAGGTTGCCACTTTAGGGAGTGATATACCCTTACATGGGGCTGGCACAGGGTATTTATGTATTAGGGAGCCGTTCGCTTGGGGTAGAATTTATGGTACATTTAGTTCTGTCTGTTTCTATTGGGGTACCGTCTGTTTCTGTTAGGGTGGTAACACCTGTCTGATCTGTGCGGTACCGTCTGTTGGGGTGGTAAAGGCCCATTACTAGTGTACACCTAATTCTAACATTCTGTTTCCGTAGGGAATATTCTGTTTCCCTCTCTGACTCTGTTTCTGCTTCTGTCTCTATACCGTCTGTCTTTGTTCGAGTGGTAAAGGCCCATTACTAGCATTCTATTTCTATACATTTGTCTTTGTTAGGGTGATAAAGGCCCATTACTAGCATCGTGTTTCTGAAAAGATCGTTCCATTTTCTATTTAGACATTAGGAAAACACCTAATTCTGTTATACTATATTGGTGCAGAGAAGTGAAAAACCAAGTAGGAAGCTTAGTTTAACCTATATCATTCTGCCTCTTCTGTTAACCTGCTACTTCTGTTATGGTTATCTCTCATCCAGTTTTATTTGCATGTCATGAAGCTGTTATCTGTTTATATGCTGAAAGTCACTGGACTCACTAGACGTATGTCTGACCTAGTTTGTTTTGCCTCTTTTCTTCCGTCTCCCCCCCCCCCCCTCAGGTTCTCAGGGTGGAAACATAGGTGCTTGATTCAGGTTACATCTGCTTGAAGTGCTAGAAGTGCTTGAAATATCGCTTGGCTTTGATTCTACCTATTTATGGCATTCTCTGTTGGGGATTATGACTTTAAAATTATGCATTCTGAAGGATTTTGTATAGGACTGATATTTGTGTACTTGGATTTTGGTATTATGATGTAACCAACCTTATTTCTGTTTCTGTTGTAATAAAATTATAGATTTTTCAAGTACTACTTTACATATCTGTCTCATAAATTTCTGTTCTGTTTACTTATAACGTTCCACCCAGGTTAAGGCATTCCCTTTGTGAGTGACCTTAACGGAAGTGGGGTGTTACATCAACTTACGCGAACTATTAAATATACTCTATCAGACATTCTTCCATACAGGTCGTCCTAGGACTGGACAAACCGAAGGCACTATTCTTTAAATCAATCTTAGGCAATTTCTACCTAGGATAGCCAGAACAGCCCTTGCATAACTCTGTCTTCAATTATCTTCATCTTATTCGATTCGCAATGTTAATGCCCATACAGAGTGGTTTTCAGACAATGAATCTAATCCCGGTCTCTCCGTATTGACAACAGATAAATGGTCAAAAACTTCAATAGTCAGTGAGTAAACTATCAAAGAAAAACACATGTGCAAACAATGATATTATTTCCAGATGGAAATTCTATCGATCAATCATCATTTAACGTTTATCTCTTTAGTTCATTAATTTATTTATTTCCTGTTCCCATATATTCAACATTCCTTATTTTCTAAATTTAGAAAATATACGTTGTTAATCATTGGAAAACATTTCCATCTCTTTTTCACGTATCACTGTCATTCCAGTATTCTTATCATCAACCATTTCATTTTATATGATTAGAAAATAACTCTGATTATGTTTGGAAAATGTTTCCAAAACTCATTCATTTGATTTAAACAGATGTTTAAATAAAACATTGTTATGCCAACTTAAACCATTTCCTTTATCAACTAAATTCATTTAACAACCATTACTATCGAACCTATACCATTTCTTAGTTAAAAACAAAGTCAATCATGTTGGGGTATAATTACCTCTAAGATCTTAACTGAACAACATTTCTAACTTCGAAAAAGACAAAGTTCACCTTTTAAATCTTTAACAAATTTCCTTAAGTAACTCTCTTTCGAATAATCTTTATTCGATAACTCTTTTCTTCGAATAATTATATTCGATAAATCTCTCTTCCGAATAACTATATTCGATAATCTCTTTCTTTCGAATAAACTATATTCGATTAACTCTATTCAATTAACTCTATTCGATTAACTCTAATCAATTAACTCTATCGATTAACTCTATTGGATTAACTCTTTTTGATTAACTCCTTTTCGAATAAGTAATATTCGATTAACTCTATTGGATTAACTCCTTTTCGAATAAACTATATTCGATTAACTCCATTGGATTAATTCCTTTTCGAATAACTATATTCGATTAACTCTATTCGATTAACTTCTTTTCAAATAAACTATGTTCGATTAACTCCATTGGATTAAATCCTTTTCGAATAAACTATATTCGATTTACTCTATTGGACCAACTTCTTTTCGAATAAAATATATTTGATTAACTCCATTGGATTAACTCCTTTTCGGATAAACTATATTCGATTAACTCCATTGGATTAACTCCTTTTCGAATAACTATATTCGATTAACTCTATTGGATTAACTCCTTTTCGAATAAACTATATTCAATAACTCTAATCGATTATCTCTGATTCGATTAACTCCTTTATATCTTGCTAAATTCTTTTTTTATTCTATTTGTTTTCCAAATATTCCCTTTATATAATTCTATTTATTTTTCCCATAAATATTCCTTTAATATAATTCTATTTATTTTTCCAATAAATATTCCTTTTATATAATTCTATTTATTTTCTAACTATCTCCTTTTATATTCTGTTTGTTTCACAAATATTTTCTTTTCTATTTGTTTCACAAATACTTCCTTTTCTATTTGTTTCACAAATATTTTCCTTTTCTATTTGTTTCATAAATATTTTCCTGTTCTATTCTATTTATTTAACAAATAAATATTCCTTTTCAATTCTATTTATTTAACAAATAAATATTCCTTTTCAATTCTATTTATTTATCGAATAAATATCTCTTTTCAATTCTATTTATTTAATAAATAAATATCCCTTTTCAATTCTACTTATTTAACAAAAATATATTTCTTTTATAATCTATTTATTTTAAAAATGTTTCTATTTATAAAATCTTTTGATTTTATAAATATTTATTTTTCAATATAACATTGAAAATTTCCTTTTTAACATTCCAGTATTTCTTATGGTATTTAATGTACCATATAACAATTATCGGTATCATTCAAACACACAAAATCAACAACAGATTATATATCACAATATATGAAAAACAGTAAAATAAATGTTGAGGAATCCAGTTGGATTCCTCTGACCTGTTTCCCTGCATCCACAGATGTTAAACAATATAATTAACATCAATTTCATTTCAATATGAAATATTCTGTAAAACAGAATCAATATTTGATTAACGATTTATATATATATATCGTTATCTATAATTTCAACCAATACATAAGCAATTCAACCAGACAATCATCACACATCAGTCAATTATCATTTATCATTACTAGATTATATTTATAAAAATATAAATTGATCAGAGTTAGTGAGATTTACTCACATTGGACGATCATCGTTAAATAACGATAACCATCGGTTGATTTAGACCGACAATTTATTTTTCTATAAATTGTAACGAGCTTCAATTCACTCCCAGTCAGTTCCATTTGTAGCCGCCGTCCATATGATCCTAACGGTTCAGACTGTTCGTAATTCTGATAATGTATGGTAAAGTTACGATGTTAAGAAGTTAATATACATTTAATAAAATTAAACTAAATTTAAACTATACTTATAATTGGGCCTCACCCATTTTCCCATCTCAGCCCAATACCCACCGTTTTGCAAGCCCATACCCCCATAACCCGTCTTCCCCAAACGATACCTTCTCCAAAAATCAACCGAACACCATAATCGAACTAAAAACCCAAACGTTCTCCTTCCATGATCCAAACTCTTTCACGAAACCATCGACTAAGGACACCGGCAGTTTCCTCTCACCGAGCCCAACATCGCTACCACCACTACTTGCAACTCACTACCCTCTACCAGAACTCGTCGCACAGCTCGATGATGAACCCAGTACAAATCATCGACATTTTTCGTTTTACTAAAATCCAAAAAAACATATACCAAGCTGCTCGATCCAGGAAACCCAAAAACAAATCTTGTTTCCACAAATGATGCTTCGATTTACCACAAACTTTAACCCTAGCTTACTGCCCGAAAAAATGGAGCGACAGAAATGACGTCGAACTCTTTCAAAAGGGTATAGACTTGAAGCTAAATTCTCGGTGAATTCAAATATACACTTAGAATGATTTTAGGAATTTTGTTTCACTTGCTTCGAATTTTTGAAGGCCGATTTTTGTTTACTGGAAAAACAAAAGTAACAGCGGATTTTAGTTTGACTAGAGAAAATGAAGATTTAGGTTTCGAGGGTGAGGGTATTTATAGGTTATTTATAATATTTTTATATTCGAATATTATATTACTTTATATGCTATCATTATTTCCATTCGTGTTTAAAATCCCTCTGATCTTATACAATACCCAAAAATCACAAAAATGGACATGCCGCTACAGTTCGACATTACGGACCCAACGAAACTGGTATTGTCGAATTCCGACACCGTTTGCTCACAGGCGTAGTTTTAAAGTCGAATTATCGACTGTATTTCACATTAATATCCCGTACAGCCACATACTAACTCCAAAAATTACGCAAATTGAAATCTAACAATAATTGAATGTTACGAATCCAACAAAATTAGTTTCATCGAATTTGGAGGTCGTTTGCAAAATGGCTATTTTCTAAGGCTTTAAATAGACCATGTAAATATAAATATATTTAAAAAAAATCCTTTAAATATCAATAAATTAATATTATCGTATATATTTACATATAATATCATACGGCTCTGAAATATACATATCTGTATTTTTAACTCGATATTTCAAAATCCCAGATTATATCGATATTCAATTTATATTAAAAATCCTTTTATAGTATAAATAAACGCTATAAAATATAAACGAATTCCATAGCGACTTTTCAAAAATTTGATTTGGACACAACTCACAATCTACACGACGAAATCTCAATTTTTCTCTTCCACTAGAAAAATATACTTCATCAGCTCCGAACGTTTCTTGTTTCATAGAAATCGGATATAAAACGGTTTCTGTATATTCTTTTAAAGTTCAAATCGCCAAATTACGAACTGCCATGCCATTTCGAGCTCAATTATAATTATAATATAATTATACATTAAACTATCGTGTATAAAATAGTTTCATTATTATAATTCGACTCTAAACAGAATTATATATTATCAATGATCCAATTCACACAATATTGTGAATTCCACTATTTTTGACTATTTTAGAATTTTAATATATTATTCCATTATTTTTATTAATCAAATAATCCATATAATTTAATTAAACAACCATTTAATTCTCTAAATCACTATTTTAAATAATTAAATAAATTAATTATTATACCGAAATACGGGACATTACATAATCAAATACCGTGGGCGCTTATTTGGTAATGGATTCCAACTGGCAAGGCATGGGACAACCTTCCGACAGTGTGTCTCTACAGAGGAATACACTGGGTTCAATAAGAACATCTTGCAACCCAGGCTAAACATGACCGGTCACTCATTTCGCTTGAGTGAACCGAATGTATTATCACCAACGGTTGGGATCAACAACCGTTTCCCGAAAGGGACGGCATCGAATATAGATTAAGAAGAAAATGGAATTTCTCTAAATAAGGTGACAATACACCCTAATTGGCGGCTACCCACTTAGCCATGCGACCTACTCGATTTTATACCATTTCCCGGTTGTAAGGCTTGAAGCCATAACGTACAGAACACACCTTTATTTACTATGAATGCCACATTGTCATACCCGCCAAATCACAAATTGATTTCTCCAAAAATACCACGGGCATACAGCTAAGAGAAACGAATTTCTCCACCACCAAACGTAAATACGTTTGAAGAGACCAACTTACATAATATATTACATATACTGTGTCAGACATTCTTCCATACAATTTGTCCTGGGACTGGACAAACCAAAGGCACTATTCTGTAAACCAATCTTAGGCAATTTCTACATAGGATTTGCCAGAATAGCCCTTGCATAAACTCTATCTTCAATTATCTTCATCATACTTGATTCGCAATGCTAATGCCTATAGAGAGTGGTTTGCAGATAATAAATATGATCCCGGTCTCTCCGTATTGACGACAGAAAAATGGTCAAAACTTTGATAGTTGTTTATTTAACTATCAAAGGAAAACATCCATACATACAACGATCTTATTTCCAAAAGAAAATTTTATCGATCTATCATCAATCAACATTTTTCTCCTTAAATTAACTTATCATTAATTCATTCATTTCCCCAATTCCCATTTCCACATATTTATAAATTCTTATTTTCTAAAATTAGAAAATAAACGTTATTCACATTGGAAAAAAAAAAATCATTTCTAGTCATGCATCACTATCTTTCCGCATTTATCAGTCTCTAACTATAAACTTGTAAGAGAACAACTTCCTAAGTATAAACCCCGAAGGCCGAAACCAACATCAGATCAACACTCAGAAAGCCATTCAAATTAACTAATCCCCAGTCAGTTTCTAATTTCCTTAACTCCATTTACATCTGCAAAACATTTTTTTAAAATCATTATTCGCTTTAAAACGTGAATATTATTCCTTTATAAGAATATGGACTCGTTTTACCAAATCAAAATTTGATTTCAATTTATAAATATTATCACAGATTCAAGTTTTGTTTATCGAATCATTTTATAAATCCACAACTAATCCATTTTTCCTGAAATAGAATCCACAATTTTATTTTAACATAATTTCTTATCTCATTCAAATTCTCATTTATATTCCTATTTCAAAACACAATTTCCTTTGTAAATGTTTTGTTTGCAAAATATTTACTTCAATCCATTATTCACGTTGAATGTTAATAATATTTCTATTATACAATCAGTTCAGTTTGATTTTGCTTTTAAAAATAATATCCTATTTCCTAATTCTATTTAGACTTCTATTTATAGAATTATTCGTACAAAAATTCTATTTTTATAATTTCCAATCACCCATAATCTCATTTATAATTCCCTTTATAAATGTTAAGTTTATATTCCATGAAATATCGGTGTTAAAACCAATTTCTACTTCTTAATATAATTTCAGACTTATATATTTAATTTTTCCTATGAAAAATAATTTACTTAATTTATAAAACATTATTTAAAAATTAATCTTTTCAATTTATCTATTAACATAGATTTCTATTTAATATTTAATTTCCAAATATTTCCTTTTATAAAATCCATTGATTTAATAAAATACTTAAATTCAATATCCACTTTATAATTTTCTTTTATATATTCCAATATTATTTATGGTATTTAAAATACCACACTAGTACCATCCAAACACACATAATCAATAACATATTATATATCAAATTATATATCACAATATATGAAAAACAGTAACATAATTGTTGAGGAATCCAGTTGGATCCCTCCAACCTATTTCCCTGCATCCACAGATGTTAAACATAAATAACATCAATTTCATTTCAATATGAAATATTCTAATAAATAGAATCAATATTCAATTAACGATATATATATATATAACTAGATATGTAATCTCAACAAATTAATTAACAGTTCATCCAGACAATCAACCCACAACAATCAACCATCATTTATCAATTCTAAAAATACGTTATAAAAATATAAACTGGGCAGAGTTAGTGAGTGTACTTACATTGGTAGTTTATAGTTAAATAACAATAAACTATTGTCGATTCAAATAGACGTTTTATTTCATCATAAATTGAGATGAGCTCTAAATCGCTCCTGATCAGTTCCATGGTGTACCCCTCATCCATACGATCCCAATGGATCTTGTTTTGCTAGATTTGCATTAAGTATGACAAATTAATTTAGATTACAAGTTACACTAGATTTCAATAGCATTAACTATTTAAATAATAAATTATAAAATACCCCTTTGATACTTTTAATCCACGTCACCCCCTTCCTATACTCCTCCTTCCACTCCAGGATTTCATGAACCTACTTCTCTGACATTACCAAAACAAATCAATCATTAGCTACCCTTTCTGGTTTCACGAAAATCCCCTAATCTTCACCATCATTAACTTAAATTTAAGTATTAACTATTAAACTAATTAAGCGATAATCCACGTGTTAACCGAAATACCGCTGCTCATCGTCTTCCCATTCACGAAACATAGTAGCATCACACCATTTCCAAACCATATACCCAAACCGCTCCCTCCACTCTCCACTATTTTCGAAACCAAGATCACCAAAAATATCTCCTTCTCCTCCTCCACGCAACCATGCCGACCACATCAACTCAAACCTCTCCATCCAAAATCTGTCGATCACCATCTCGTGCTACCCTGAACGAATACAGCGACAAAAAGTTGAACAAAAACCCACAAAAGTTTTCAAACAGTCGCGGTTTTCCCTCATAAGTTTAAATCTGACCTCCATTGTACTCATCTCCTTCTTTGTTAGTCACGACATTCAACCTAGGCCTCCTGAAGACACCGTGAGCCCAGGAAAAAAATCCACTAATCTCATCATAATATATATAGGATTGCAGAGTTTGAGTACCAGAATCAAATTATACTAGTCTTATAATCTATAGGACTTCGTAGGAATTTCTATGGATTTTTAAATGATGAATCTTTTCACGTTTTAATGAGAGAAGTGGAGGCGTTGTGTATTTGACTAGCAAAGGTAAAGGTCTAGGGTTAGGAATATTAATAGGTATTTATAGAAAGATTTAAAAAAATTAAATTTGGTATTTAATTTATTTTTATCACAGCACTATTTGTATTTATCGTTAAAAAATCCTATGATCACAAACAATATCCAAATTCGATGAAAATGGACATACATCTATATTTTGACATTACGAACCAAACGAAACTTGTTTCGTCGAATTCCAAGCCCGTTTGCTCACACAGCGTATTTTTAAAGTCGACTTATTGACTGTTTTTTACATTAAAATCCAGTACGGCCACATACCAACTCCAAAAATCAAAAAAATTGAAATCTAACAATAATTTAATATTCTAGATCCAGCAAAATTAATTTCGTCAAAAACGGAGGTCATTTGCAAAAATGACTATTTTCTAAGGCTCTAAATAAACCAATTAAACATTAATAAATTTAAAAACAATTAAATTAAATAATAAAAATAATTTAATATTATCTTATATATTCACATAGAATATCATTTAGCTCCAAAATAAAAATATCTGGATTTATAACTCGATATTTCAAAATCAGGTTATATCGATATTCAATATATAATAAAATCCTTTTATTATAATAAATAAATCATTATAATTTATAAACGAGTTCCATAACGACTATTTGAAAATTTGATTTGATCATAACTCACAATCTACACGACAAAATCTCGATTTTTCTCTTCCATTAGAAAAATATCGTTAAATGGATTCAAACGTTTCCTGTTTCACGGAAATCCGACTTAAAATGGATTCTATGTATTCAATTAAAGTTTGAATCACCAAATAACGAACTACCGCGTCGTTACGAGCTCGATTTAAATTATATTATAATTTATACGTTCTAGTGTTGTTTATTAAATAGATTCGTTATTGAAATTCGAATCTAAACTTTACCAAATCTCTTATACTGTCCAATTCATACGATATTGCGAATTTTACTATTTCCGACTATTTAGGAATTAAACATATTATTTTATTATTTATATTGATTAAATATTCAATATAATTTAATTCAAGTCATTTTTAATTACCAAACCACTATTTAAATAATTAAATAAATTAATTATTCGACCGTTAAAAATATGGGACATTACAACACTTATAGTAATATTAAAAATCTTTGTTTCTAAAGCATACGAAGCATGTTTGGCTATTATAAGGTAAAACTCTATCCTCCGGCTTGCATTGCATTGTGTGATGGGACCCGAGTCATATAATAGCTTCATTTTTTCAAAAAGCATTATGTTGTTTATTAATTGTTTTATTTCAAAGTATTCATTGGAGTAAACCCGTTCTGTGACGTACGGCGTGGTCCCATGATATTTACTCTATTTGAAACACAAGTTAATAACTGTTTTAGCTCTCACACCAGTCCTATCACTGAATCGGAGTTTATTGTTTCAACGTAAACTCTGGGTTCCCATATTTTCCACATGGGCAGTTAGTAGTTTTGGTATGCAGATTCTTCTCTTTCAGCACGATCTTTGATTACGGCTGGAGCTGTATTCGGAAAGCTCTGTATCTGTGTATCACTTTGATCTGTGTTGGTTGATGTTTTCCCCTGCATTGTATTGATATACAACATTTATGTTATTGTGTATTTTATTTTATTCTCTGATATTTTTAGTTCCAATATATAATTATTTTGCTGCACCCTGTTATTCTTGTACTTTGATGTAAGTTATTGTAATGGCAATGAAAAGTTCTATCGTTCTGCGTTCCAATGTGTCGTGTTTTCAAACAATCCGAGCTTGTCCGTCTCTTCGGAGATTGAGGAATTTCGGGGCGTAACAACTTGGTATCAGAGCTTCGGTTTACAGAGCTCGAGAATAAGACACATCTGAACCGAATGAAATAATTCCTTGGAGATAGAATTAGTAATATTCCATTCAAGAATACTCAATAGAGATAGGATCAGCAGTATCCTAGAATGAGAATACTCATTAGAGATGGGGTCAGTAGTAGTACCTTAGGATGAGTTGAGAGTGACGCATTTACAAGTAACATACTTGTGGTTATTATATACGTAATCTGATTTTGAAATCATATTTTAAAGATTTATAAAGTTGATATTTTGGATAATATACATGTTTTCGAAAGTTAATTAAACAATTTGATTGCTGGTTGTGATGTGCGATAATTATAATAAAAATATTGGAATAATAAAACCAATATAAGAATGAAAGTTAAGATAAGCCAAATCAAATCTAATGTTGAACTGAACTGAAAATTAGTTGGATTAGACATATATATATATCGAACAGGTTGTTGAGTAGAGAAATAAAATTGCGTGCCCAATAAAAAGGTACATATTTATTTTATTTGGTTGTGCAATTTATTATTATTGTTGATGTGTGTGAATTGGTTGAACTATGATGGTTGCTTGTGTGAAAACAAACACACGCCATAGGGTAGTAAACAATAATTATGGACTACACCGCATAACATATATCATGGACACCATAGCGTAGCATATCCATATAAGCATGCAATTATCTGATGCTTATATGACGAGGTTTGGATGACTATATGAGCATGATACTTGTATGACAAGGACTGAATTACAGGTTGAACTGAGGACTGATTACGGACTTAATAAACCTATAATGATAAATTGCAAGATTTAATAATAAACCCCACCAGTGGGTCTTGAGATGACAAAAATACACGTCACTCTTGTTGTAGATAAGCCACATGGATTTCGACTAATCCCCGTCATAGGGTCAAGGGATGATTTTTTTTTACATGTCTCCCATGAATGTATATAAGTCATAGTTGTTTTGTATGCTTTAGATATTTATATATTGATTTATGAGTGCCTATTTAGGCCATATACATTTGTTCAGATCAACCCGTACAAAGGAGGTTATGGTGAATTTTTTTAGAAATTTTAGGCATTAGCTAAATTTCAGGGGAATTTGAAAGCTCTTAGAGAATAAAAGGTTGATGAAGCCAAGCTAGAATGAAAATTGAGTTGGTTAGTTAAACAACTTTCAACCCTGTTCCTTTTTCGGGACGAAAAAGTTTTAAGTGGGGGAGATCGTAACAACCAGGAAATTAAATATTTTAAATGATTTATTTTGAAAATTAACGATGTAAAATTTATTTAAAACGAAGTTTGAGCGTATAAATTTAAAATTTAATGAAAACGAACACATAACGTTGCAATAATTGAAATTTCTGTTTTAAATTTCAATTGAACATACAGAATTCGTTATAAGACGAAATTCTGCGAAACAAGAAAACTTAGGATCTAATTAACTATATCTTTCTAACGAATGTTAAAAACTAAGATTTCATGTTATAAATTGTAAGTTATGACCAAATCAAAATTTGACATAGTCGCTATGGAATCTATTAATATTTTATCATTATTTGAGCTTAAGAAGATGGCCATTTTGCAAACAACCTCCTTTTTTGACGAAACCACTTTTGTTGGATTCGGAATATTAAGTTATTGTTAGATTTCAAATTTCATAATTTTGTAGCTAGTATGTGGTCGTGTGCAATAAATTGTGAGCTTTTTGATAAAATGGACTCGGAAGTCGACGAAACGAGTTTCATTAGAACCGTATCATCAAGACATAGCTGTATATCAATTTTCATCACCAACGGAGTTCATGTGTGATCGCGACATCGTTAAATGTCGAATGAAGAGAGGGTGAACTAAAGAAATATTAAAATAATATTAAACCCTACCTATATATTATTTTTCCTCTTCCAAACCCTATTTTCTCCTTCCTCTTGGGAAATTGCAGCCAACCCCTTCTCCCCACTCACGACTTTTTGTTAATAAGACCTAGAACTCTAAATAATTTATATCTTTCAATCCTTAAACAATTAGCCAAAACCCATAACTGGAGAGTTGTAGATTATGATGATATCTATCTACCACAAAAATTTCATGACCTATCGTCGTGAGTATTCACCAGAATCTCAGTTTAAAGCCAGAAAACTATCTTCGGTAATGGAAGTTTTGTAGTCAAACGAAGCGGAATTAGAGGTTGGCACCAAAAGGGAAGTCGTAGACAAGAGAAAGAGCAATAATTTTTCTTTTGGGTGCTTGACCTGAAAGTGGATGTGGTAGCTAGAAATCAGAGATGGATGTCGTTGATGTTGTGGTTGAAGCTGCGAATGGTTTTAGGGTCGTGGCCGATGGTGGAAGGCTCGATGGCCGATGGTGACTGAAGGGCGAAGCATCATCTTCATGCGTCGGAGCTTTCTGGTGGGGTCCGCGACCGCCAGATGGCGCGAGGTGGAAAAAATCGAGGGCGGACGTGAATTGTGGGCAGGGGAAAATTCTACTCGTCGGAGGCGAGGTAGCAACCGCCACTACTGGCATGGCAGTGCCGCGCAACGACGAAGGGGTTCAGAGGGCAACCGACATTTCGGCGGTCTGTATGCGGCGCATTGAGGCCGTGGTCGGAGGTTGTTGAACGTTGAATGAGGGTGAAAGAAAATTAGGATTTTTAATATTTAATTATTATTTTAATTGTGTATTAGAACTTCAGGATTTGATATCTTGCACATAGAAACTTAGAATCATGCGAAAAAATATCAGTTGAGATCATGGAGTCTAGAACTTCGCAAAAAACTGATTGGGACAAATTTGGAGTAAATTGCATTTTTGGGTCAAATTTAACCCAAGTTTAATTTGATCCAAAAGAAATCAACAATCTGAGCCAATCAATGTGAGAGGTCTTTCTCACTCAACTCTTCGATTATGTTATTGTAATCACACTTAGAATATTAATTGATTCCCTATATTGATTTTTACTAGTTTAAATATCATAAAAAGTTATACGGTATTTGGTAGCTCACCTCACTATTGTTTGCAAACCCATAGATGAGTTATTGATTTGTTGTATTATGTTCTGATTGTGATTTTGAAATGTTTAACATGTTAGAATAATGTTAATATATGTGGTAGTTGAAACTGGATATAAATATCCATTTATAATTTGAGCAGCGAAAATTGGTTAGTTAGAATTCGAATCGAATTAGAATTGGTTAAATTTATTAACCAGTGATAGATTTAAATTGATTATTATTGTTGAAAACCCCTCACACGGGTATTGGGATGATATTTGACTTACACAAATCCCAAGTGATTAGTTTATACGTTGATCGATTGATTGACAAACCGTTGTAAGTGTTAATTGTTTATTTACAGCTTACACGGATTATAAATGCACACTGGATGTCATTATGGATGTTGATAGTCGTTTACAACTTTGGTTGGATGTATATGATGAATGGAATCCACATAAATTAATTTATATGGATATTGGTTGAAATTTTATTCCAATCCGGAACAAAAATGATATTTTTATAATATAATACTCAATGAGGATTGGAAATTTGATTTCGATGTCCAATTTTGGATGGACACAAAAATATTAAAATACCAACGAATATTTATAATGGAAATGAATTGATTTGAATAAATTTTCACACAATTATGATTTGTTCAAGTTTATTGTGAAATGAATGGTATTTTAAAAATATGAAGCCGAGTTAAGGATATGAACACTATTTTAACTCGAACAGATTTTTCTATTAGTTTTACTCATTTTTGAATTGAATATCGAGAAGACTGAATTTCAAAATATGACATTTTGAAAATATTATCATTTTGAGATTATAATGATATGAGATGTTCAATTTGATTTAAAATTGAAATGGAAGTTGAAATCGTTTTTAAAACGAATTTATAAACATTTTTATAGAATACGTTTTTGAATGGAAATCGACGATTTAATATATTTAAATGGTTTGAAAAGAACGTGTCGTGCAGCGACCATTCGCGAATTTCGACCATTAACTTCGAATGGATGTAACGGGATTCCGACCGTCGGATTCTCCTAAAACTGGAACCGTTGGGTTTGTATATAAAAGTTCTTTCAAATGAATATAACAGTTTTAAATTTTAACGGCTAGATTTTAAAATATGTCCAAATCAATTTTAGAAAAGGTCGCTACTAATGCAGTTTGGTGGCCAATATTGGAAACCGACTGTAAGGGCCTAAATAAAATTATTAAAAATATAAATAAATTATGTAAAATCTTAATAAAATATTTGGAAAGGTTTTTGATGAAATATTCCAAGTTTTGAAAAGATTAAAGATATTTTTTTATCTGAATGAACTAGTAAACAACTAGAGTGGTAACCCAATGATTTTAAATTAATAAATTGGATTTGTGAACGGTTTTGATATAACCCGGGTTTCCCAACATATAAATTGGAATGGATTTGACTGGAAATTTTCTTCGGATATTTCAATATTGGATTCTGTGATTATACGAATATCGTTGAGGAATTTGGAAGATATCGATATCGTTATTTCAAAATGATATTTGTTGGTTTCATAATTTGATATTGAATGTAACTCGACATGATTTCCATTTAAAACCTTATATTTAATTAAATTGCATTTTGGGTTTATTGTGAATAATGGCTTTAATACCATTGTTCTTAAACCTTGTTGAAATGTACATAACGAAAGAAATCTTTTAGTTAAGATTTAATGCAAATTTCCAATTTAATAAACTGAATTGGAATTAAGTGGAAGTTGATTGGGTTGTCGAGAATGGTATCTTTAATAATATTGTTCTTGAACCCAATTGTAAAAGAATAAATCTTTTAACTAAGATTTAATGATGTTTCCAGTTTATTTAATTAAAATGGAATTAAATGGAATATGATTAATAATAATCGAAATGAGCATCTGTAAAGGAAGGCCTTTATTATTTATGGAATTTAAAAGGCTTCGCTGCTATTCCACTTATAATATTAGTCGGATACGTAAATTTATATCGACTATAAATTTTTCATATTTCCATGAAGATTCTATATTAAGTGGAAGACAATTTTGGGTTTATTGTGAGTGATGTTTTAAAGGAAATTGATCTTTAACCCAGTTAAAGGAAGGAATAATTTCCTACGTTGAATAATAATTAAGTAAT
Source organism: Allium sativum (assembly GCA_030737875.1). Classification (NCBI taxonomy): domain Eukaryota; kingdom Viridiplantae; phylum Streptophyta; class Magnoliopsida; order Asparagales; family Amaryllidaceae; genus Allium; species Allium sativum. Next base: position 22,110 of record JASFAX010006895.1, read on the forward strand.
GATTTTTGAGATTAAAACTTAGTCAGAGTTTTAATGAGATTTAAATTAAATGTGAATAAGGTAATTGAATTTACCGAATTCAAGAAATTTTCAAGATTGAGTACCACCAGTTTTACTCTATTCGATAGTTAAATCATTAATTAAATTTAGAGTGTTAAATGATAATTAAGTTTACCAATAACTAACGGGTGTTAAATATGGAGTACTACAAGTTTTGCTCCATAGGATGAATAGGTTGGGATTAGGATGATAAAACTTACGATTATTTGTTAAGGCTCGTTAATCCCGACTAGCTTCATGAACCTCAATTTGGTTTAAGATCGAGAAAAAAGTATAATAAATCCTATTGAAAATGATATCCAAAGGAAGATTAAACATAAGTTTAAAAGAATTTATCTTTGATAAAACTAATGGGAACCTTTCCCTAAAGATATGAAGATTTAAATAAAAGAATATTCTGGATTGGAATGAGATGTGTGCTATTTTTTTGTATTTATCACATGATTATAAAGATACGCTAGTTATTCAGAAAGATCGAGTTTAACCTATTCCGAATAGTTGTTACGATGATTAAAAGTCGAAGACATGAAGATAGTGGTTGGAGACCGGAGATATTCATATCCTTAGGATGATTGTTGATGTCTCGATTAGGGTGTACAACCCAAGACGAGGTTATAAGTGGTGGTCGTCTAGAGGTACTTGGAGATCGACCAGATATGCAAGGGCCTCTCTCCTATATTGGACATATTGGATGAGGAATAAGGTGCCTTCTGTGACAGCCCGCCCCGTACCAGCCTGCATTTCCTCCGAGAGTGCGCTGTACACATGCCCGACTAGCACGAGACGATCGTCAGAAGAAAGGAAAGAAGGGAATAAACTAACGAGAAACCTGTAGAATGTCTCACAGCGCATGGAATAAAATATAATAATAATAACATACTTGACATAAACAGGTGAGACAGTGCATAAGCTGATAACTAAAATCAACGTCAACATCAAAGCAGCGGAAATCCCAATACAGCTTATTACAACTTTTCAAAATCTACTGTCTAGAAACAAAAGAAAGCCAAAGTGGAAGATAAACCACCAATGCCCAAGCAGTGATCTTCAACAACACAGGGAGAATACTATATATATGTGCTACGTGGAAGCCTCCTGCTCGTCTCCGGATCATCTACCCGTGCATCACCAGTTAACCTGTCTCTAGTCTGCTCGTGTGAGCACCCAGAGTAATAAGAGGAGACATAAAACTCTAGGTCAGACATAAAGCCTGGTATGAGCGATAAGCATCTAAACAGAATAATAACAGGTATACTAAACCATACCTGAACCTGGACCTGCAACCAAAGAGTTAGCACCACATACCGTACAGTACTCTAAGGTGCCATAATAAATAGTGTAAAGAATACGGGGTGGGGTGTGCATGTCATAATGATAGCAAACAAATCATCCATAGCAACCATCCTCACATCTCTCACTCAGTGCGTAAAGCATACGATATCTACCACTTTGGAACACTAGACAAATTGAGGTAACGACGGATCCCGACTTGTAGAAACCCTGCTGTGACCAAGCCAAACACTTGGAGTCATGACCAAACATTTCAATGACCCACTTCATTGGTCGTAGCCCTTGGTTCTACCGATGCCCTAATGGCCCTGAATCCGCCTTCGTACCTCCTACCATAGTGGTCCAAAGCTATAGACGTCGATAACCCCTTGGCACGCGTCCCGCAGCAAAGCCCAACCGTGAAGCGAACTCGTTGATTCCCATCTGGATCTTGAGCTCTAGCTTCTCATTTGGACTTCTTTTGCATCTCGGGTCTTGATCGAATTGGAGTGGGTCTTCAAAAGAGTTGTCGTACAGTAGCAGCCCTAGAATACGGTTCGGTTCGGTGGTCATTACCCTCGTCGGTTCGGTTCGGTCCTCCTTCCTTGTCATCTTTCCATTCGGTTCGGGTCGGGTACTCCACTTCGGGTCGGGTCGGTGTCCTCCTCCGGGTCGGGTCAGGTTGCTGTCTTCCTTCCAGTTTTCTCCGATCAGCTCCCTCGTTTTCCATCTACTCCGATCCGATCCACTCTCGTTTTCCATCTACTCCGATCTGATCCGCTCCCTTCGCCTTACTCCAGTCGTAGCCTTCCATTCTTGAGTCGATCCGATCTGGCCTCCATTACTCTTCCGATCTGATCCCCTGTCCACTCCAACTCTAAGCAAACGGCCTTCCTTCTCGCCAAGCCTCCTATGTGCCAAACTCCAGTTCGGGTCGGGTTTCTTGCCCAGTTCACATATCCGATCCGAGCCCTCATCCGATCCGATCCGGTTCAGAACCTGCACACTTCTGCAACTTTCCAGCGAGCTTTCTACGCCATTCGACGACGTTTTCGACCAATTTAACTATTCTAATCAATCATAAGACATACCATAGAGTCATAGCAACATGTAAGAGCAACCACAAACACCAAAACCATGAATTTACATGTCAAAATGGATCAAAGATGCCCAAAATCCTATTTTTCCCTTAAGCATGATTAAATAAGACTAATCATAGAATTAATAAAACTTAACTAAATCGAACCAAATTTCTAATAGAGGCATAAAATATTATTTAAGAATTTCTAAACATTTTTCCAGAATTTATTGGTGTATAAATTCACTAATCTTCACTAATTACCCTTAATTAACCGTAATTAGTGCCAAAACGATGCTATCACTCACCCTGGCCACAAAATAAAACACCAAATCTGAAATACTCTCTGTTTGGGTCGAATTCCTATGTATAGCAGCAGCTCCAACCTTGCTTTGTTGCTATTTGGCCTTGTTTTGATGTAGTCTAGGCTTAATCTTCACTAAAAATGTGTTTAGGAGTGGTTTTAGAGGATGGAAGCCATTTCTAGGGTCTCAAGAAGGTTTGTGGCGGCTCAAAACTGAAATGAAAGTGATTTCCTAACCCTAATCAGTCCTCCTATACCTCTAAACCCGAAATTCTCCTCTGGGCCTAACTGCTAATCACCCGGTTAAGCCCAATTAAGCTGTTTTTCGCCATCTGAAACTTGTTTCAGCCATATCTCCCAAACGGTGAGTCCGTTTGGCTATTATGACCACTCTACGGAAAAAGAAACCATTATCCGGAGGCAATGGAAGTGGTTTCAGGTCAAAATTCCTTCCCAGTCAAAAGTTATGGCCAAAACAGTACCAACTAGGGGTAAAATGGTCATTTAAAAATCGGGAAAAATCATGAACATGGGAAATGACCCCAATAGTCGTTTCCCAAAGTTACATGACCATACAACTTTGTATGTGAAAGAAATAAATATTCTACGATCCTATGATGCGTAGAATGCGGGTCGTTACACTGTCCCCCCTTTAAGAAATTTCGTCCCCGAAATTCCTTAACCTAAAACATACAAAGGATCCCGCATGCCTACCAACCACATACAACAATCAAATATGCAAAACAAGCAAACGAGCCTATCCTAGCATGCGGAAAACTAAATTGAAGTCAAAATCTTACCAGGTGAAGAGTTCTGGATAAGTCTTCCTAATGTTCTCCTCTGTCTCCCAAGTACAATCATTCTCATCTTCGCCCCACTGAACCTTGACTAGCTTCACCGCCTTCCTTCGAAGTTGCTTCATGTCGTGCTCGACAATACGGGCCGGCTTGCGGTTCCCAACCGCCTCGGGTTCTACTTCGAAGTCCTCTAACTGATCAGGTGAAATAGTTATATCTGGGTCGTGAACGAACTTCCTTAGTTGGGAAACATGAAATACATTGTGAACTCCCGCCATTTTCTCTGGTAAGTCAATCCTATATGCCAAATTCCCGACTAGTTCGAGAACAGGGAATGGGCCAACGAATCTTGGTGCCAACTTGCCTCTCGTGCCAAATCGTATTACGCTCCTCAACGGAGAAATCTTGACAAACACCAAGTCGCCAACGGAGAATTTTAAGTCTCTTCTCCTCTTATCAGCATAACTCTTCTGCCTATCTTGGGCAGCCTTCATTCGTTGTTGAATGGTCTTGATTTTATCTGAAGTTTCCCTCACCACATCTGGTCCAAGCATAAACTTCTCGCCAGTCTCTATCCAACATGATGGTGAGTTGCACGGCCTTCCATACAAAGCTTCAAACGGAGCCATACCGATACTGGATTGGTAGCTATTATTATATGCAAACTCTACTAGATGCAAATTGTCATCCCATGATCCACAAAAATCCAATATACATGCCCTCAAGAGGTCTTCCAAAATACGATTCACCCTCTCCGTCTGACCATCGGTCTGAGGATGATATGCGGTACTGAGATGTAACTCTGACCCTAGAGCCTCTTGTAAGCTCTTCCAAAACCCACTAGTGAACAACGGGTCTCGGTCACTCACAATGCTTTTAGGTACTCCATGAAATCTCACTACCCACTTCATATACAATTCTGCTAACTTAGCTGCCGTTTGGGTCGATTTAACTGGTATAAATCTTGCACTTTTAGTCAGTCGATCCACAACTACCCAAATGTTATCATGTCCCGATCTAGTCCTTGGTAAACCATCAATGAAATCCATCGAGACTTGCTCCCATTTCCATTCGGGAATTTCTAAGGGTTGTAACAACCCACTAGGCTTCTTTTGCTCGGCTTTAACTAGCTGGCAATTCATGCACTTGGATATAAACTTCCCAATGTCTCTTTTCATCCCTTCCCAGTAGTAGGTCTGCTTCATGTCTCGATACATCTTATTACCACCGGGGTGTATAGTTAGTTTTGAGTGATGACATTCTCTAAGCACTTCATCTCTCAATCCACTGACATTGGGTACGACTAGTCTTCCATCCTTTCTAAGCCATCCATCTCGATCAAGCCCATACTTGTTCATCTCCTCATCGATACCCATCTCTAACTTGGAGATGATTTCCAATAGGTTAGGATCGTCCCTCTGACTAGAGCCGATCTGCTCAACCAAAGTGGGTCTGATCGTCAAATTTGCTAACATTTCTGGATTCAATTCGCACTTTGGTCTGAAATCATACCCAGCGATGTACTCCAGTTGCTTCCATTCTAGAAACATAGCCCCTAGGCTGGCATGTCTCCTACTCAATGCATCAGCCACCGCATTGCCCTTTCCCGGTGTATATGCGATGTCAAAATCATAGGAAGCTAAGAATTCTAACCACCTTTGTTGCCGGAGATTTAAATCCTTCTGGGAGAAGAGATACTTCAACAACTTATGATCTGTAAACAGCTCAAATCTTTCTCCCAAGAGATAGTGTCTCCACATCTTCAACGCGAACACGATCGCTGCCAATTCCCAATCATGGGTAGGGTATCTTTTCTCGTGCGGTTTCAATTGCCGACTTGCATAAGCTACAACCCTACCGCTTTGCATCAATACAGCACCCAGTCCGGTACCACAGGCATCCGTGTATACCGTCATCTCTTCATTCCCCTTAGGAATGACTAACACTGGTGCGCTTGTCAACTTGTCCTTTAGACTCTTGAATGCATTCTCGCACCTACCATCCCAGACAAAAGCTTGATTCTTCTTAGTCAACTGGGTCAATGTTGCTGCTATCTTGGAGAAACCTTGGATAAACTTACGATAATACCCCGCTAACCCCAAGAAACTTCTTACATCTGTTGCATTCTTGGGCGTAGGCCATTCCTGTACCGTGGCCACCTTCGCCGGGTCCACGGCAATACCATTTTCTGATACTACATGGCCCAAGAACCTCACTTCCCTCTTCCAGAAGTGACACTTAGAAAACTTTGCTTTCAATTGGTGTTTTCTCAACACCTCCATCACTACTCTTAAATGTTCCTTGTGTTCTTCCTCTGTCCTCGAATAGACCAAAATATCATCATCGAACACAAGGACAAACTTATTCAATTGATCTCTGAATACCCTATTCATAAGATCCACAAAATATGTTGGGGCATTGGTCAGCCCGAATGGCATGACCAACCACTCATAAAATCCAGACGGCGTCCGAAATGCCGTTTTAGCTATACTCTCAGCTTCCACTCTAAGCTGATGAAAACCTATCGCGAGATCCAACTGAGAAAATACTCTCGCGCCACTCAACTGATCAAACAAATCATCTATCCGCGGTAGAGGATACTTGTTCTTCCTCGTCACTTTATTCAACTCGCGGTAGTCTACACACAAACGAAGGGAACCATCCACCTTGGTAGCAAACACAACTGGTGCTCCCCATTCAGAAACACTCCTTCTGATAAATCCCTTCTTCAAAAGATCGCTGACTTGCACCTCGAGCTCTCGCTGCTCCCTTGGTGCCATACGACGAAGTGGCATCACTATAGGCCTGGCATCCTTTACCAAATCAATACGGAACTCAATCTCTCGGTGTGGTGGAAGTCTGGTCACCTCTTCGAAAACATCCGGATACTGGCCAACCACGGGCAAACCTGACAACTCACTATGCAGAATGTCAAGGGAGTTTAGAAAACTAGCCAATACCCCCTCACTGGGTAGACCACCAAACACTATCCTCCGCCCATCATCCGCTCTAGCTGTCACCAAAAAGCCCTCACAGTCTACCACCACCCCGTATCTTTGGAGCCAATCTACTCCCAAAATAATGCCAAACCCAGTAAAGCCCAAAACAAAGCAATCACAAACAAACATGCACCCATGACTCGATAGGACCACATTACAACAAATCATGCTAAGGCTAGTAGAACCACCAATCGGGTTCGTCACTACTAAAGGTCTATCGACAATCTCGGGCTCCAATCCCAACCTATCTACCAGGTCACTAGACATGAAAGAACTGGAAGCTCCGGTACCAAACAAAACTCTAACAGGAACATCGTAAACAGAAAGCATACCTTGGATGACGACATTCTTTCCTTTCTCCGCCGCAGTTGGGGCATTCGACGAAGAAGGAATAGCATTAAGGGCGTATGCTTTCACCATTTGCTTTTCTTTAGGGGGTTGCGGACACTTGTCCTTGTGATGTCCCATTTGGCCACAGTTGAAGCACTTCCTATCCGCTGGCTTGGCCCGACAATTACTAGCATAATGGCCCTTCTTACCACAGCTGAAGCACTCAACATCTTGTTTATTCTTTTTCTTCTGGCCATCCTTAGTCTGATTCTGCTTTCTCTTATTCTGGGAACCACCTTTGCCTCCACCACTTGCTTGTGGTTTTGGCTCCTCTGCGGATGCAACCTCAGTCTTC
>JASFAX010006896.1:0-29290 GCA_030737875.1 Allium sativum
AAACAAGGAAACAGGATGAACAACGATATCATTAAAACGCACCTAACCCACTGTAAGATAACTACTAAACTACACCAACACTATGAGATAATTGCTATTTTGCACCACCACTAGTATACTGCACCACCACTAGTCACCCTAAGGTTGATCCTGCCAACTGAACATAAGTGATAATAATAATGGTAGTTTCGTGTACCCCTAGCTGCTGTCATAGGTGCCGCCTGCTCCTATCTCCACTAGTGGTACCCACTACCCTCCCCATTCTAATTACAATATTCATAATATGGTAGCTATACTCCTAGCTGTTGTCATAGGTGCCGCCTGCTCCTATCTCCACTAGTCGTACCCACTACCTTCCCCATTCGATCAGCTCCCTAACTCGTAGATATCCGTGTTGGTCCCATAGTGGGGTGTATCACTCCCCAAAGTGGCAATCCAATACTACCAGAGATGCATGGCTTATACCTACACGATGCAACAACGTCTTACCTACCAGCCCGGGTCCACACACGCATATGAACCCCTTGGACGTGCGTTGCCACCGCTAACCCGGTTTGGCCTCTTACAGTCAAGCCCAGTATGTGTGTCCCGTCCTTGACTTGGGTCGAGCCCACAAAGATACGTATGGGTTACTGGTTGAAATGGGCCCCCATGACTTGACACAAGCTATCCACCTAAGTTTGGTCCCCTCTAGTATTTACCACTTAACCCACTTCTTATTCATGTTTCAATTACATGTTTCAATTTTGGTTAAGTATTTCTAATCGTATTTCAAATGCCACCCAAGGCACCCACTAGATTACACATGCCACCCAAGGCACCCACTTAACCCCCTCATGTCCCACTACCTGTTTATCTGGTCAAGTGTTTCTTAATTCATTAAGACTGTAACCTCATAAAGACCTCTCACGTTAGACTGGCATTTGTGGCAGGTGGATTTGCCGGGCGGGTCCGGGCAGTCTTACACCACAAAAGAGCCTAACCTCGTGTCTTTAAAATTGTTACGTATTTAATTTATGCCTAAGACCTCCCACATTAGACTGGCATTTGTGGCAGCTGGATTTGCCGAGCGGATCCGGGCAGTCTTACGCCACAAAAGAGCCTAATCTCGTGTCTTAAACGATTAATTACTCCTAATTAATCATTCCCCAATTTGAATTACTTTCCCTATTCAAATTATCAATCAATTCCAAATTAATGATGTCCATAATTGACTCAATTATGTCCATCCATTTATGGTATGTAAAATCATACCAATTTTCATCAATAATTTATTTTATGTCTTTTAAGGCATTTATGCCAATTAAATCTTTTAATATTATCCCCTTTACCCCACGTTGTACGTTCGTTCGTTTAACGTAAAATATACGTTAGACTCGAATAGTCTAACTCATGGAATAAAGAGAAAACATCACAACATACATATAATTAAAACTAGATCTAAACATAAGGGGTGAACTTGCATGTGTGAATGATGTTCTACATCTAAAACTTGCAAAGGCCAAAGTTACAACTTGCATAAAATTACATATGTCATAAATCCAAATCTAAAGGTGTGAACTTGTTTAGATAATGGTCTAGATCTACATCTAAAGGTGTAAACTTGCATAGGCAGTAACCACAAACTTGCATAACATGATTCATTTTCAAACACATGTATTCATATAAACTTGCATATGTGATTTATGCAACATAACAATGGTATAAACTTACATCTAAACATGTAAACTAGCATGTAGAATTTGGCATATAACTCACACATGTCATAGCCTAACTTTAGATCTAAAATAGATGCCATGAAGCATATAAGGTTATACATATAATTTTCCCCAACTTGCATATGATTCATGTCTTAATAAAAAAAATCTAAACTTGCATACATACTTATGATTTATCATATGAATCAACATACCCAAACTAACATATGAACAACATGGTGATTCGATTATACATAAGCCAATCATAAAATTACAACATAGATGATCACAACTTTACAAGATAGCATCATAGAATTTACAACATAAACATCACAATTTTACTACATGAATAATAACATGCGGTCAATAAATCACATCATATCCAAATAGTCCACATCATAACTCGATCCAATTAATTTGCTAATTATTTTATTAAAATTATCGAACTCGCAATTCAGAGAAGGTCTTGAATTCTGAATTCTGAGTTCTGAAGTTGTAATAGCTTTCCCTTGAAGAAGATTCGTTGTTAAAGTTGAAAAGGATTGATTTAGACTAGCTTTCTTCCTCTTTAATTGGTGGCGGCTATGCTGAGTTGCTAGGTGACGGCATGGAGGCCATGAATCTAATTTTGTTTGGATTTTCGGGTTTGAGTCTAGAGTTGTTTTTATAGAGTTTAGGATTAATTTAGGTCATCCGATCAACCTAGAAGCAACCTGAACCATCCAAACAAGATAGGGTGACACCTCAGCCATAATGACTCAGCAAAGTGTATTAAATGTTCATTTTTTCTATAATTTACATATTTCTTATTATGACAAATTCCATATGTAAATTATTCCCATTTTAATTATGCCATAACTATATTTTTAATTATACTCACAATCAATGGTATACTAAATATGCCATTTCATGAACCAATCTATGCCATGTAATTTTCATGTTTATCCTTCATATTTATATGTAAATTATAAATCTATTATTGTTAATTACATATTCTCCCTTTTACCGTATACATTAATTACCCATATACAAATATCCATTTATATATGCATAAATCTTTCTTACCTTTAATTTGTCGTAAAAGCCAATCAGAGAAGGCCACATAAAAAAACAATCATTAACAACCAAAAATGCGCCACGTACGCCACATGATGCGTACACGTCATATATATATATATATATATATATATATATATGTGTGTGTGTGTGTGTGTGTGTGTGTGTGTGTGTGTGTATTCTATATATATATATATTCTTTTTATCTATCTTCCCAATTACCCATTTTCACAATACACCACTTTTTGAACTGTGTTCACACTAAGCCATTTTAAGTCATTCCCCTAAATAAAAAATATGGCGGTGGTGGGGATCGAACTCTGTACCCCTTGTATGCAAGTCACGTGTTCCAACCAAATGAGCTACTAAGTCTTTTGCTTACAAACCTTAGAACAATGCTAAACATTTATTCTTTTCTCATTCTTTTTTGTTTTTCATGTTTTGCTGCAATATTTAATTTAAAGATATCTTTTTCATACGGAGTCCAATTTACGCAAACTCGGACTCTATCTCAACCAGAATTCCGAGACGAACACAATGGCGCAACCCGTTTCCCTTAATTCTCACATCTGAGATTAATTATTCTTTAATTTAGTTGATTCGATTATTCAAAAATTCAAGGTGTTGCATTCTCCCCTACTTAAAGGATTTCGTCCTCGAAATCTCTAAGTCAAGAAGAACGTATCCTACCATCCAAACAACCATCTACTCAACCATCAAACACAGGCATCCATTGTCCTTAAAATTTTCTAATGTTGTATGAACATATGCAAGAAGTGTGTATATATGTTCCTTATCTAATGCAAAATCAGGCAGTCTACTGATTCAGTTGACCTCCTTAATGCAAACCATGATAGTGTCATGCATCCATTACGTATGCAAAAGAATCCTATCGATACATATTATCTCTACATGCGTGCACAACCATTCATCAAAATGCCGCATCCATATGATAGCACAACCATTATACATCCACTAGCTTAAATATGTACACACATTTATATGCAATATGCAATATGAAGTGACTGAGCCGATCTAGTGCCTAAAGTGTGTGTATATGCATCCACGAGCAACCACTAGCAAACACTTGCATCCACATGCATCCATCATACATAACATGTCTCAAACACATGTTTCAACCATAGGACTACCCTATCTAAAGGTCAAAGGTACTAACGAGAGGACATATTAAAGATAAGATAAGTATAAGGTAAGCGATAAAGGAGAAATTAAAAGGCATACCCTCGAAAAGAAAAGGGTATAATGAACGCATCTTCTCTTCTGTCTCCCAAGTAGCGTTGCTCTCATCATCTCCCCATTGCACTTTGACTAGCTTGATCTCTCGATTCCTCTACTCCTTAACCTCCGACCCAAGAATGCACGTAGGAGCTCGCTGAATCGTCACATTACGCTCTTAGTAAGTCTGTCTACCACGACCCAAATCCCCGTATTACCCTTCCTCCTCTCGTCTATCTCAAAGATACCGACAAGTCCTCCACTTTCTTGAGCTAACTTCTAGCCCCGACAAACGTCTAAGTCCCATGAAGCGGTTTTCCGCCCATCGTACGGAAGTCCTCATATATCTTAGGAAAAAGCATCTATACGCGGAGGAAGAGATTCAAAAGGGAAAGAGTAAGAGATTCAAAACGCATAATCGAAGGAAAGATATATGGCTCTTAGGGATTATGTTTTTAAAATAAACCTTTCTCTTGAAAATACTCTCCTTAAAACATATTTTTAAAGTATTTCTTTATAAAATGCTTTCGAAAAATAGTTTTTCAAAATATCATATCTGTTCGGGTAACCTTCAGCTCTGATACCACGTATAACAACCCATGTCCATTAATGTCACTCACAAAGGGAATGCATTAACTTCTATGGAGCGTTTTAAGTGAGTATAGAACAGAAACTTAACAACAAGACAGATATAAACAGTAGTTGAAAAATTAAAAAAATTATTTCATTGCAGCGAAAAATACAAATGTTTGATTGCATCGTCAAAACCAGTGCTAAGTACATAATATCCATCTTGACTAAATCAAAGTACATAAATTGAAAGACATAATTCCCAATACAAAATAGTCATAAATAAAAGAGAGGCTGAACTTTACTTCAGCGATCCAAGCAATCTTCTAAAAGCAAGAAGCACAGCTGTCCAAAATCAAGCTCCACTGGTGCTAGTTCCAACCTGAGCACCTGGGGGGGAAGGAAGAAAAGAGGAGGAAACAAAGGGGGTCAGGCATAAAGTCTGGCGAGTGCGATAACTTTAACAATATAATCACCAAAGTAACTAGGCTAAGACATAAGTTGGAAAATCAGGAAATGACCATGAACCATTGAGTATGGCAGAGTAAACAAGGAAAACAGGATGAACAACGATATCGTTAAAGCGCACCTAACCCACTGTAAGATAATTACTAAATTACACCAACACTATGAGATAATTGCTATACTGCACCACCAATAGTATACTGCACCACCACTAGTCACCCTAAGGTTGATCCTGCCTACTGAACATAAGTGATAATAATAATGGTAGTTTCGTGTTCCCCTAGTTGCTGTCATAGGTGCCACCTTCTCCTATCTCCACTAGTGGTACCCACTACCCTCCCCATTCTAATTACAATATTCATAATATGGTAGTTGTACTCCTAGCTGCTGTCATAGGTGCCGTCTGCTCCTATCTCCACTTGTCGTACCCACTACCTTCCCCATTCGATCGGCTCCCTAACTCGTAGATACCCGTGCTGGTCCCATAGTGGGGTGTATCACTCCCCAAAGTTGCAACCCAATACTACCAGAGATGCACGGCTTATACCTACACGATGCAACAACGTCTTACCTACCAGCCCGGGTCCACATACGCATATGAACCCGTTGGACTTGCGTTGCCACCGCTAACCCGGTTTGGCCTCTTACAGTCAAGCCCAGTATGTGTGTCCCGTCCTTGACTTGGGTCGAGCCCATAAAGATACGTATGGGTTACTGGTTGAAATGGGGCCCCATGACTTGACGCAAGCTATCCACCTAAGCTTGGTCCCCTCTAGTATTTCCCACTTAACCCACTTCTTATTCATGTTTCAATTACATGTTTCAATTTTGGTTAAGTATTTCTAATCGTATTTCAAATGCCACCCAAGGCACCCACTAGATTCCACATGCCACCCAAGGCACCCACTTAACCCCCTCATGTCCCACTACATGTTTATCTGCTTAAGTGTTTCTTAATTCATTAAGACTGTAACCTCATAAAGACCTCTCACATTAGACTGACATTTGTGGCAGCTGAATTTGCCGGGTGGGTCTGGGCAGTCTTACACAACAAAAGAGCCTAACCTCGTGTCTTTACAATTGTTATGTATTTAATTTATGCCTAAGACCTCCCACATTAGACTGGCATTTGTGGCAGCTGGATTTGCCGGGCGGGTCCGGGCAGTCTCACACCACAAAAGAGCCTAACCTCGTGTCTTAGACGATTAATTACTCCTATTTAATCATTCCCCGATTTGAATTATTTTCCCTATTCAAATTATCAATCAATTCCAAATTTAACGATGTCCATAATTGACTCAATTATGTCCATCCATTTATGGTATGTAAAATCATACCAATTTTCATCACAAATTTATTTTATGTCTTTTAAGGCATTTATGCCAATTAAATCTTTTAATATTATCCCCTTTACCCCACGTTGTACGTTCGTTCATTTAATGTAAAATATACATTAGACTCGAATAGTCTAACTCATGGAATAAAGAGAAAACATCACAACATACATATAATTAAAACTAGATCTAAACATAAGGGGTGAACTTGCATGTGTGAATGATGTTCTACACCTAAAACTTGCATAGGCCAAAGTTACAACTTGCATAAAATTACATATGTCATAAATCAAATCTAAAGGTATGAACTTGTTTAGATAATGGTCACAAACTTGCATAAATCATGTATGTCATAGATCTACATCTAAAGGTGTAAACTTGCATAGGCAGTAACCACAAACTTGCATAACATGATTCATTTTCAAACACATGTATTCATATAAACTTGCATATGTGATTTATGCAACATAAAAATGGAATAAACTTACATCTAAACATGTAAACTAGCATGTAGAATTTGGCATATAACTCACACATGTCATAGCCTAACTTTACATCTAAAATAGATGCCATGAAGCATATAAGGTTATACATATAATTTTCCCCAACTTGCATATGATTCATGTCTTAATAACAAAAAATCTAAACTTGCATACATACTTATGATTTATCATATGAATCAACATACCCAAACTAACATATGAACAACATGGTGATTCGATTATACATAAGCCAATCATAAAATTACAACATAGATGATCACAACTTTACAAGATAGCATCATAGAATTTACAACATAAACATCACAATTTTACTACATGAATAATAACATGCGGTCAATAATTCACATCATATCCAAATAGTCCACATCATAACTCAATCCAATTAATTTGCTAATTATTTTACAAAAATTATCGAGCTCACAATTCAGAGAAGGTCTTGAATTCTGAATTTTGAATTCTGAATTCTGAGTTCTGAAGTTGTAATAGCTTTCCCTTGAAGAAGATCCGTTGTTAAAGTTGAAAAGGATTGATTTAGATTAGCTTTATTCCTCTTTAATTGGTGGCAGCTATGCTGAGTTGCTAGGTGATGGCATGGAGGCCATGAATCTAATTTTTTTTTGATTTTAGGGCTTGAGTTTAGAGGTGTTTTTATAGAGTTTAGGATTAATTTAGGCCATCCGATCAACCCAGAAGCAACCTGAATCATCCAAACAAGATAGGGTGACACCTTAGCCCTAATGACTCAGCACAGTGTATTAAATGTTCATTTTTTTCTATAATTTACGTATTTCTTATTTATGACAAATTCCATATGTAAATTATTCCCATTTTAATTATGCCATAACTATATTTTTAATTATGCTCACAATCAATGGTATACTAAATATGCCATTTCATGGACCAATCTATGCCATGTAATTTTCATGTTTATCCTTTATATTTATATGTAAATTATAAATCTATTATTGTTAATTACATATTCTCCCTTTTACCGTATACATTAATTACCCATATACAAATATCCATTTATATATGCATAAATCTTTCTTACCTTTAATTTGTCGTAAAAGCCAATCAGAGAAGGCCACATAAAAAAACAATCATTAACAACCAAAAATGCGCCACGTACGCCACATGATGCGTACACGTCATATATATATATATATATATATATATATATATGTGTGTGTGTGTGTGTGTGTGTGTGTGTGTGTATTCTATATATATATATATATATATATATATATATATATATTCTTTTTATCTATCTTCCCAATTACCCATTTTCACAATACACCACTTTTTGAACTGTGTTCACACTAAGTCATTTTAAGTCATTCCCCTAAAACAAAAATATGGCGCTGGCGGGGATCGAACTCTGTACCCCTTGTATGCAAGTCACATGTTCCAACCAAAAAAGCTACTAAGTCTTTTGCTTACAAACCTTAGAATAATGCTAAAAATTTATTCTTTTCTCATTCTTTTTTTTCATGTTTTGCTGCAATATTTAATTCAAAGATATCTTTTTCATACGGAGTCCAATTTACGCAAACTCGGACTCTATCTCAACCAGAATTCCGAGACGAACACAATGGCGCAACCCGTTTCCCTTTATTCTCACATCTGAGATTAATTATTCTTTAATTTAGTTGATTCGATTATTCAAAAATTCAGGGTGTTACAGGCGATGTCTGAAGCATGCAGCGGCATGAAGATTGGTCGAGGTTTGGTTTCGGGGTCCAGGCAGAAATATCGACGAAAAAAGAGTGATTAGAGAAATTAGGTTAAAGTTAATTAGGGATTGATTATATTAGTCAACTAATTATGTAATTAAAATTAAAACCCTTGTATCGTATTTGATACTTATAAGAATCAAACGATTTAAGTAGCATTGGACTCATGTTGACAAGATCTACACAATTAAACAGACCAGAACAGAAATGGAGCTAGTTGAGATTTTTAGAGAAATTGAACGCGCAGTTTAATTTGACTAAAACAATCGTTATTTACCAAGTATCCGACCACGGTGAGAGTTCTTTCTCACTCAAATATTTTATTATGTTATTGTAATCATATTTAAAAATATATCGATTGCCAGTGTTGATTTTTATCGGTTTAATTGTCATAAAATGTTATACGGTGCCTGGTAGCTCTACTCACTTTTGTTTGCAAACCCATGGATGATTTGATTGACTGTATTATGTTTTGATTATGATTTTGAACATATTAAAAATAATGTTAATATTATTGTGGTAGTTGAAATTATATATAAATATCCATTTATAATTTGAACAGCGAAAATTGATTAGTTTGAAAAATAATTCGAATCGAATTAAAATTGGTAAAATTTATTAACCAGTAATTAATTTAAATTGATTATTATTGGCTGAAAACCTCACATGGGTCTTGGGATGATATTTGACTCACACATCTCCCTTGTGTGAAATTGCGGTTAATCGGTTGATTGACATATTTATATAAGCGTCAACAAATCATTTGAAGCTTATATAAAAATAAGATGCACACTCGATGTCATTTTGGATGTTGATAGTTGTTTACGACTATTGTTGGATATATACATGATGAATGTAATCCATATAAATTCATCTATATGGATATTGGTTGAATATTATTCCAATCTGGAATAAATATGGATATTTTTATAGTATAATATCTTATGAAGATAGGAAGTTGATTTTGATGTCCGATTTTGGATGGACATGAAAATATATAAAAATATGAAGATGAGTTAAGTGTATAAATGCTATTTTTAATTCAAACGGATTTTATATCAATTTTATTCATTTTTATAATGAATATCGAGAAGACTGAATTTCAAAATCTGACATTTTGAAAATATTATCATTTTGAGATTATAATAAAATGAGATGTTCAGTTTTAATTTAAAATTAAAATGTAAGTTGAAATCCTTTTTAAACGAGTTTATAAATGTTCTATAAAATATGTTTTTAAATGGAAATTGATGAAATATATTATATATATTTAAATGGCTTGAATAGAACGCGCCACGTAATGATCGTTTGCGAACTTCAACCGTTAACTTCGAATGGACGTAACGGGAGATCCGGCCGTCAGATTTTCCTAAAACCGGAACCATTGGGTTCGTATCAAAAGATCTTTTCCATGAATATACGAGATTTAAATTTGAACAGTTAGATTTCAAAATATATCCAAATCAATTTCAAAAAAGGTCGCTATGAATGCAATTCGGTGACCGATATTTGAAACTGACTATAAGGGCCTTAATAAAATTATTATCAATATGAATAAATTATGTAAAATCATAATAAATGTTTTGGAAAGAATTTGGATGGAATATTCCATATTTGAAAAGATAAAATATATTTTTATCTGAATGAGATAGTTAATAACTGGAATAATAATCCAATGATTTTTAATAATAATAAACTGGATTTGTTAATGGGTTTTAACCATAACCAAGAATTCCACCATATAAGTTGGAATGGATTTGAATGAAAATTATATTCCGATATTTCGATATTGGATTCCGTGATTGTACAGATATTGTTGTGGGAATTTGAAAGATATTGATATCGTTATTCCAAAACGATATTTGTTCGTTTCAGAATTTAGTATTGAATGTAAGTCAACATGATTTCCATTTAAGATCTTATATTTAATATCAAATTGGATTTTGGGTTCTTCGTGAATGGTATCCTAAATAATACTATTCTTAAACCCACTTATGAGGGAATAAATCTTGTAAATGAGATTTAGAGAAGTTTTCTAGTTTACTTAATTAAATTGGAATTGAATGGAATTCGATTAATAATAATCAAGATGAGCTTCTATGAAGGAAGGCGTTTACTATTTATGGAATCTAAAAGGCCTTGCCATTATTCCATTTATAATATTGGCCAGATACGGAAATTTATATCGAATATAAATTATTCAAATTTCTGTGAAGATTCCATATTAATGGAAAATGCTTTTTGGGCTTATCATGAACTGTGTTTTGAATAACATTTGTTCTTCAACCCAAATAAAGACAGGATTAATTTCCTAAGTCGAATAGTCATTAAATATTGATTTTTTAAGGTTAAATCTGGACTAGAGTTTTAATGAATCTTTAATTAGATTGAGATGTGAATAAGGTAATTAAATTTACCGAATTTAAGAAATGTTCGAGATGGAGTACCTCCCCCACACCCCCCCCCCCCGTAGTTTTACTCCATGCGATAGTTAAACACTTAATTAGATTTGAATGTGAAATGGTAATTAAATATACCGATAACACAACGGGTGTTAAATATGGAGTACTACTAGTTTTACTCTATGGGATAAATAGGTCGGGATTGAGAATAATAAAATAAAAGACTACTTCGGTAAGGTTCAATTAATCCCGATTAGCTCCATAAACCTTAATCTGGTTTAAGTTCTGTAATGATATAATAAAATCTTTTGAAATGATTTCTGAAGGAAGATTTAACAATAAGTTTAAAAGAATTGATATTTGATAAAATTAACAGGAACCTTTCCCTAAAAATGTGAATATTTGGATAAAAGAATATTCTGGGTTGGAATGAGATGTGTGGTATCTTTGTGTATTTGTCACATGATTCTAAAGATCCGCCAGCTATTCGAAAATACCGGGTTTAACCCATTCTGAATAACTATTACGATGACTAAAAGTCGAAGATATAAAGATGATGGTTCAAGACTAAAGATCTTCACATCGTTGGGATGATTGCTGATGTCTTGACTTGGGGTGCACACCCAAGACAAGGTAATAAATGGTGATCGTCTAGACATACTTGGAGATTGACCAGATATGTGAGGACCTTTTTCCTGTATTGCGCATATGGAACGAGGAATATGGTGCCTTAGGTTTTGTTCAGACTCAGAAATGGCTTGTGAGTGGATCATGTCTGACATTGTATTTCATTCTGTATTGATTGATTTCTATTAAATATGTATCTGTTTGGTGGTAGAGAATTTATTCTCTTACTTAACACCCTTCTCTGATGCATTAAGCTTAGAGGTTATATATTGATAGATATTAGTTGTATGGCATGAATTGTCAATGTGACATGCTAAGATGCAAATGATCAAGGCTTTTTTGTTGAAAACCAAAGACTTGTGGATGATGATCAAAGCATGACTTAAGTAGCATAGCTTTGTGTATAGTGTTAGTTCGTGAGCCTCACACCCTGCTAGGAGTCAGAAACGGGATAAGGGGTGCAGGGACTGCACACTTTTCTTTCTAGCTAGAAGTTGTGTCATGGTATGGAGGCCAGACATTTTCACTTATGGGGATGACAGATTGTGAGGCGCCTTGGATGTAGATTCGACTAAAAGGCTCAAGTGATAGGTCTGTCGGGATGGGGGAACGTATGTTCAAGAATAACTAATCCACAAAAGTTTGGTGTGGAGCGACCCTGCAGGATCCATGGGTTGCCCATAGGTGTGATCCTAGAACATCTTGCTAGAGGTTATCCGAATTCGGTAAGGAGACCATCCCTTGCCCTGAATCATAATGGAATTACGATTTCTAATATGTGACTTTCGATCTCAGTTGTAACCCTATATGGCGACATAGTAGGAGAGGGTACTATGCCGTCTAGAATTGATACATTTATATTAGAAGTTGTTTTCTATACTATGCACTTATAGTTATACTAAAAATCTTTGTTTTTAGAACGTATTAAGCATGTTTGGCTATTATAAGGTAAAACAATATCCTCTGACTTGCATTGCATTGTGTGATGGGACCTGAGTCTTATAATAGCTTCATTTTTTTCAAAAAGCATTGCGTTATTCATAAATTGTTTTATTTTAGAGTATTCGTGGGAGTTAACCCGTTCCGTATTATACGGTGTGGTCCCATGAATTACCTTATTTTTTAAAAGTAAAGTTTAATAACTATTTTAGCTCTCACACCAGTCCCATGACTGACTCGGAGTTTATTGTTTCCACCTAAACTCTGGGTGCCCATATTTTCCACACGGGCAGCTATTAGTTTTGGTTTTGCAGATTCTTATTTTCACAAGATCCTGGTTTACAGTTGGAGCTATGTTCGGAAAGCTTTGTATCCGTGTATTTCTTTCAGTTGTGGTAGTTGATGTATTTCCGCTGTCTTATGCATTTAATTTTCGCTGCTATGTATTATATTCTCTGATAATTATATTTTTCTGCTGTGTAATATTTATTCGTACTCTGATATTCTTGTACTTTGATGTAAATTATTGTAATAACAATGAAAAGTTTTGTTGTTCTGTGTTATGATGTGTCGTGTTCTCATATAATTCGGGTTTTTCGGTCTCTTCGGAGATTGGGGAATTTCGGGTCGCGACAAAATATGTGGGGAAACCTCACCCTAACTCAATTCAAATGTATTTCTTGAATGTGTGCTGCATGGTGAAGATTTTACAAGTGTATATACCTAATTGTGATGGGTTAAATTATTTATGAATCAATTATTTGTTATTTGCTGAAATATAAAATCTTGTTATCATTCCTTTATAAATTAAATAGGTGCTTAAGTTTATCTCCTTTAACTTTTAAAAATCCCTAACTCTCACCTAACTTTTTTTAGAATTCAAGTTCAACAGCAAAGTAGTTTGTTTGTCATTAATAAGTTATAAAAATAGTTTCACATTCAATAAAATAGTATGCTCACGTATATATGTGTATAACTATAAAAAGCTCCAGAAAACCAAAAATTTTATCATCTTAGTTATGTATTTCAGGCGTACTAGTGCGTTCTTACTAGCAAGGCATGAATTTTGAACCAAGTTTTGTAATTTTTAGTTACCTATAATTTGGATTTGAATGAATTATAGGGATTTGGGTCAAAAATCAAAATCGGTCGATCCTATGGATACTTTTGGAAACTGTTGTTACTAAAGCTTTGGGGGAGGTAAATAAAGGCATGGTCGGAGATTCAGG
This sequence comes from Allium sativum, assembly GCA_030737875.1. Lineage (NCBI taxonomy): Eukaryota > Viridiplantae > Streptophyta > Magnoliopsida > Asparagales > Amaryllidaceae > Allium > Allium sativum. Next base: position 13,792 of record JASFAX010006896.1, read on the forward strand.
AGCTTTGGTGGTCAGAGGAGGTCAGGCGAGCTTGTTGTATGATTAAAGATGTGGTTTGATGGGTTTGAGTTTAATTTGATGGTGAGGATTCTAGAGGAGTTCCAGTGTGAAGATTTTTTGTAGGAAGAAGGCTTGGAGGATGACGAAGGTTCCAGTAGTGGCCTCAGGTGAATGGGTAGTCGGAGGCAATCTGGGGAGGTCGGTTCATGGTGGAGAACTGGAGTGCGGTTTTGTTTAAATGGAGTTGTGTGTTGTTTTGGAGAAGAAAGGGTAGTGAGTCACTGCGACTGGTCAGTGATGATGTTGGGTCTTTTGGAGTTTGCAGTTGGTGACATGGCATTGGTCTGGTGATCTGATCGCCTATGCACGTACACGGTGCAAACATATGGACCGATGTAGGAAATAAAAGAAATGGGGAAGGCATAATTGTAAAAGCTACAGGTAAAAGAAAAAAGAAGGAAAGAAGTGGTGGGTCGTAGGCTTGGAAATATTGGGCTTTGGGCTGACAAAATATAAATGTAAAAAGAAAAGAAAAGAGAAAGGGGCTTGGCCGAAGACTGTTGGGCTGCATAATTAATTAAAAGAAAAGAAAAAGAGAATATAAGAAAAAGAAATAGGAATTTAGGATATAAAAAGAAAGGAATCTTTTTAAGGTATAGATTTAACAATTATGTACATATATTTAAATAAGCACAAGAAACATCTATATGGAAAGAAATAAAAGAAAAATGATTAGAATGGAGGCTAAAATCTGAAAGGGACAGATAAGAGATGATCGGACTATAACGGAAATAAGCAAATTTTACTTCGTTAGATTAAATAAGTTATTTAAATAAATAGAGTTTTAAATTATTTCTTCATGAATTAATAAATTTAGTAAAATACGGATCCACCTATTTCTAAAAATCTAGGTAATTAGTTAAATTCAAATTAGTCGAACTATAATCAACTAGATGCAGTGATTCATGGAAGACGACCGATCGTCCGTAACATTGTGTTATAATGAATGAAATTGTTTTGAACATTTAGATGTTAATTTTTATTTGTAATCGACTGAGATCGATAAATATATTTTAAATCAAGAAATGAATTAAAAGTTGAATTAACGGTGATTAAACAAAATAGGGAAAATTCATGTAAATAGGAACAAGATGAATAGAATTTAACTTTGCACTAGTAATTATTAATGAAATCGAGTTGATGAGATAAACAAATCTAGAAGGAAAAATATTCAAAATCCGAAGTGAATAACTTTAGAAGCAAGTGGGTTGTAGACGCGAATGGTTATGAGAGATATCGGTAAAAGAAAATTGGTAAGACTGGTACCGATAAGATTATTCCAAGGTTCAGAAAATATATGGGATATAGACATGAATCGAAAAGAGATTTGGAATTGATAATTGATGAAGTTGATGTCAGGAAAGCATTGTTCACTTTCCATTTTATTAAATATTTAAATTTAGTTATATTGAATTATCTATTCATCTAAGGAAATAAATTAATTGTTATATTATAAGTCGTATATAGTGAAGTACAGATTATATTAATACTATTATAATCAATGAAAATAAATAGGATTCATAAACTAAATTAAACCCTAGAAGATCAACTGGCTTATGAATGATGTAATAGTTATTTTTTTTGAATTATTAAATTTTGATAGACAAGATCTGTTGTGATGCTTGATCTATTAATTTGATTGTAATGTTGTGGTATTACCCCCATGAACTTGTTTAGTTTAAATTAAACATTTACCCGTCTTATTTGGATTATATCAAACTACTGTTGAAATCTGGACTTTTATATGTCAAATAGTTTTAGTAGATAATCCTGATAATCAATATAAACATTGATATTTGTTTGAATACTATAATCTGATTACTTTAAGTATCACGTGTCCCTAAAAGATATTAACGTCCACCGATTCAAAGAGTCCGGGATTGGTTTTCTAAACGAAATCCAAATACCACTTTGTTTCGACTTAGGCATTGTTTAATTTGAAGTCAAGTTGAAGACCATTAAAGATGGAGTTTATGCAAGGACTATTCTATTGATCCTTGGTAGAAATTGCCTAAGATGAATTTATAGAATAGTGCCTTCAGTTTGTTCAGTCACAGGACAAGTTTTATGGACGAATGTCTGACAGAGTATGTCTAACAGATCATACGATTGATCTCTAAAAACTATGTTTGTAGCAGAGGAATTTGTTTCCCTTAGCTTTATACCCATAGTATTGGGGAAGTCAATTTGTGATTTGACGGGACAATGTGGCAGTCAAAGTAAATGAAGACATGATACATTTGAAAGATAAGTATAGCTGTGATGACCCCAAACTTCCACGAGGTGAAAGTAAGGAATAATCATTTGGAATACAACACAAATAAAATAATACATATCACAGATACAACATAGCATAGGAAATTCATAGAGTAACAACATCATAGCAGCGGAAATATAATGTCATCAACCACAGAAAATCCACAGTCACATAATTCTAAATTATTACATCAAGTTTGCAGAAAAAGAAATAAGTTCCAACTCCAACTTAACAACGTGGAATAAACCAAGTTAATGTCTGGAATAAAAAAAAAGAAAAATACAAAAGTATCGAATGATAGATGTCTTCAAACTCCAAGTCATCACCTCTCCACAAAAGCAAATCCAAGGAAGATAATAAGTAGCTCCAAGAAAAGACTCCAAGCGAAGGATAAACCTGTTTACTTGGCTGCCCGTGTAGAAAGGAGGGCACCCGAGTTTGCAAAAAGGTGAAAACAAACAAACGGGTCAGTCGTGGGACTGGTGTGAGAATTCTTAACTAATTAATCATTATTAATAAGGCAAATCCAAAGACCACGCCACTAAAGCGGAACGGGTTTACTCTAATGGATTGCCATGCATAAAAGTGTCAGAATAAATGATAAGTGAATCGTACAACATCGTTATGCTTTTTAGAAAAATGGAATCACCATAAGACCCAGGTCCCATCACACAATGCAACACAAACCAGAGGATAGGGTTTTACCTTATAGTGATTAACATGCTAAATACAGCAAATACGAGTTTAATATTATTATTAGTATATATCAAAACATTTCAAAGTAAATGTATAATTCCTAGGAAGAATAGTATCCCATACTACTATGCCTTCATACTAGTAATACAATCAAATTTGTAGGGTCGTATTTGGATTTTGGTTTCCATCATGAGTCAAGGTTAGGAGGAGCTCCTACCGATTCGAGACACTCTAGCTAATGTCTCAGGATCCCCCGCAGTGAACCCTTGGAAAGCGGCAGGGCCGGTCCACCATACGAGTTGCGAATTAGTTATTCCAGAACACATGTATCCCAGTCCTATAGGACCTATCATCCGAGGCGCCTCATTCCATCATCCACATAAGTAAAATGTTGGGCCGTGTTAAAACCCAATCACCACTTCTAGCTAGAAAGAAACGTGCTGCTCTCCCTGCGTTCCCTTCTCCCGTTTTAGACTCCGCCGGTGTGTGAGGCTCACGAAGTCACGCTGTACACAAAGCTATGCCTAAACAGGCTATGCTTTGATCGTCCCACAAGGCCTTCTTTTCAACAAAACCTTGATCTTATGCATCTTAGCACGCCACATCATCACTCCATATCGTACTACCAATGCTTTGAAGAAATATATGAACGGGTGTTAAGCAAGAGAATAAATTCCCCGCCACCAAACATCCATACATTCGACAAAAGATCAATAACATGATATTTGATAGAGTATGATGTCAGACACACAATACATTTATTAGCTTATGCTCTGGGTCTGAGCGAAAGCCAAACCCGTGAAATCAACACGTACGTTTGGGCAATGACCGTGACCCTTGAATTGGGAGCAAGTCAAATCAGGGCCTCGATCGTTGTCCATTCGAGGGAAGATTTACGGTCTTCATACGCCATCTACATACTTCAATTAACGTCGTTTTGATTATTTAGAATGAGAGAACTCGGACTTCCCAAATAATCCTCGTATATATATATATATATATATATTTAAAATCCTTCTTATACATTAATAATTATTTTTATTAACGATTCATTCCTATTTTAATTATTTAAAATAATTAAATTTTTATATAACGACGCCTTAAGTCCATGGGCGACTATGGCGCTGCATTCGCCCAATTTTGATTTTCACATTTCTCAGAAACTAACCGTTGGATCTTAACATAATATATATCGTTGGAAAGATTTTTCCAAGACGGTCCTAACGGTATCAGTTTCAAGAAAATCCGACGGTCGGATCTTCTTGTATAGTCGTTTAAAAGTACGATTTCAAAATGCGAACTACCACGCCCTATTCGTTTAATTTTAATTATATTTATATATATATAATCATTGAATCGTAATAACGTCGTTTGATTAAAACCACACTCTACACAACTACCGATACTTACTAAACTTTAATTCATTTGAAAATGAAGATAATATTACCGCATCCTAAATTCATTCTTTTGCTTACATTGAAAATGTAAATTCTATCCTTTTTATTTACATAAAATGTAAATTTAATTCCTATGCAAATTCCTATATTTTTTATTTACATGTAAAAAATGTAAATTTTGATACATGCAAAATCCTACTTTTTAAATTACATATACAAATGTAGATTTCAGCTCCAATGTACATTCTCAACTTACATATAAAAACGTAAGTTTAATTACAATGCAAACTCTACTTCTAATTTACCTTGTAAAAATATGGTTTTTAATTACAATGCAAACTCTACTTCCTATTTACATTGTAAAAATATGATTTTTAATTACAATGCAAACTCTACTTCCTATTTACATTGTAAAAATATGGTTTTTAATTTCATACAAACTCTACTTCCTATTTACATTGTAAAAATATGATTTTTAATTACAATGCAAACTCTACTTCCTATTTACATTGTAAAAATATGGTTTTTAATTTCATCCAAACTCTACTTTCTATTTACATTGTAAAAATATGGTTTTTAATTACAATGCAAACTCTACTTCCTATTTACATTGTAAAAATATGGTTTTTAATTACAATGCAAACTCTACTTCCTATTTACATTGTAAAAACATGGTTTTTAATTTCATGCAAACTCTACTTTGTATTTACATTGTAAAAATATGGTTTTTAATTACAATGCAAACTCTACTTTCTATTTACATTGTAAAAATATGGTTTTTAATTTCATGCAAACTCTACTTTCTATTTACATTGTAAAAATATGGTTTTTAATTACAATGCAAACTCTACTTTCTATTTACATTGTAAAAATATGATTTTTAATTACAATGCAAACTCTACTTCCTATTTACATTGTAAAAATATGATTTTTAATTACAATGCAAACTCTACTATCTATTTACATTGTAAAAATATGGTTTTTAATTTCATGTAAACTCTACTTTCTATTTACATTGTAAAAATATGATTTTTAATTACAATGCAAACTCTACTTTCTATTTACATTGTAAAAATATGATTTTTAATTACAATGCAAACTCTACTTCCTATTTACATTGTAAAAATATGATTTTTAATTACAATGCAAACTCTACTTTCTATTTACATTGTAAAAATATGGTTTTTAATTTCATGCAAACTCTACTTTCTATTTACATTGTAAAAATATGGTTTTTAATTACAATGCAAACTCTACTTCCTATTTACATTGTAAAAACATGGTTTTTAATTACAATGCAAACTCTACTTCCTATTTACATTGTAAAAATATGGTTTTTAATTTCATGCAAACTCTACTTTCTATTTACATTGTAAAAATATGGTTTTTAATTACAACGCACATTTCTACATCTTATTTACATATAAAACAAATAAATTTTATTTCTAATGTTCATTCCCATTCTATGTTACATATATATATAAGGAAAATGTAAATTCTATCATACAATGAAATTGCATCATTTAATTACATTGAAAAATGTAGTTTTTGTCATACGGTATAATTTCCTATAGACCTTACATATAAAAATGTAATATTTAACACACAATGTAAATTCATGTTCTAATTAGATATAAAAAATGTAATTTTATCCTACGGTGTAATTCCCTATATAATTTACGTATAAAAATGTAAATTTTAACATACAATGAAATTTCCATGTTAATTACAAAGAAAAATGTAATTTTTAACATACAGCATAAATTCACTTTATAATTTACATAAAAAAAATGTAAATTTTAACATACGATGGAATTTACATGTTAATTACAAAGAAAAATGTAATTTTTAACATACGACATTAATTCACTTTATAATTTACATATAAAAATGTAAATTTTAACATACGATGGAATTTACATGTTAATTACAAAGAAAAATGTAATTTTTAACATACGACATTAATTCACTTTATAATTTACATATAAAAATGTAAATTTTAACAAACGATGAAATTCACTTTATAATTACAAAGAAAAATGTAATTTTTGACATACGACATTAATTCACTTTATAACTTACATATAAAAATGTAAATTTTAACATACGATGAAATTCCCATGTTCATTACAAAGAAAAATGTAATTTTTACAATACGGTGTACATTCCTATATAATTTACATATAAAAATGTAAATTTTATCATATGTCAAATTCTACTTAATATTGACACCATAAAAATGTAAATTTTATAACGATATGAATTCCTATTTTAATTCACAATAAAATAATGTAAGTTGCATAACGATGTAAATTTCACAACGATGTAAATTCCTACTTTAATTCACGTTAAAATAATGTGAACTGCATAACGACGTATATGATGATAGATTTATACATGATTCATAACCATAAGGCATACTTCAACAAATTTAAACGAGGAAAAATCTAATTTTTCCTACCGATCTATGTTTTTAATTAACAGATCTATGATTAAAAATAACGGATCTAAAATCATAGCATCACAACAATTTGAATCCATCCCATGGCAACATTCATCACAGATCTACTTGTTTGATTTTCAATTTCACATAACGCAATAATAATAATAATTAAATTAATTAAATTATATTAAAAATAAATTGTCACCTAGCTCGGATTTGAAAGGAAGGTTCGGATTCAATCAGATCTCGTGTTCAAAGTCACGGAAGTTACGGATCTAAAAGATTTCAATTCGAAGTTCATACAAATAAATCAGAACTGACTTTTAACAACTGTCGCTGTAACGCTTAAAAGCGTCGCAAAATCTAAAATACTCATACCTTAAATTTTCAGAAAAGTTCAAAACTTTGAATCCAGATTTCGGGAGCTGTAGTCGATGGTTTTGCGAACGGTTTATGGGAGATTGGAGAGCTATGAGAGGCGCATCAACGTCGGGAAGATAGGGGGTGCGACGGCCTATGCTAGGGGCGGCGGCGGCTTGAATGGCGTGGGTTGGGGCTCGAAATCCGAGAGCTACAGGGCGTGAAATCGAATGAAACTTGTCGGAGATTGGAGAGGAAGGGAAGAGCTTCAAAATGTTCAACTACGGCTAAGTCTAATTGTGAGGGGATTGATGGGAAAATGGAGAGGAAATTTAAAGGGGAGGGGGGAAGGCCATGGGTTATCGCGATCAGGAAGAAGAAGACGATGGGTACGACCGTATTTATACAGGTATTTTCCACGTATTTCTATTTTATTTAATTTATTTAATTCCGGAAAATAGGGTTTTTTTCGTTCGAACTCCAATTCGCGCTCAACGACTGTCGAACAATAGGTTTTGACGCCTTCTGAACGCGATGGCGCTATTGCCGAAGTCCAATTCTGAAGTTTACAGTGTGTTTTCTTTATTTTCAAATTAATTCCTTTATTTTTAATTCGAACGTACTTTCTAATTTTACTGGGGTCACAAATGAAGTCAGAAAAATCCAGAAAAGTTATTTTTGACTTTCTTATGACGATACGATCCTAACAAAATTTATTTCATCGAATTCGGAGACTGTTTGAAAAATGGCTATTTTTCAGCCAATTAATTTTGACCGAAATTGACAAAACACAGTTTCTTTTGCCACGCTCACATTCTACTTTCAAAAATCATGAAATTTGAAACCTAGCAATAATTTTACATCCCGGATCCAACAAAAGTGGTTTCGTCGAATTCCGAGGTCGTATGCAAAATGTCGATTTTCAAGGGCGATATATTTTCTATAGCGACCTTTCTGAAAATTCATTTGGCCATAACTTTTGATTCCCGCTATGAAACTTCGATTTTTCAGATTCGTTAGAAAGATATTCATTGACAGATTTAAATATTTTTTGTTCCATCAAAATCCGGTTTATTCTGCATCCTGTGTAGTTAGTCAAAGTTCAGGTTTGACTTTTCCAACTTCCTTCCTATTTCTAATTCTTTATGCAATTTATTTGAATATATTTGCATTAACTTTGCTCAAAATAAATTTCCATTCATTTTTATTTGAAACAATTTATTTTAAATATTTAAACACCCCTAAAATCTCTAAAATGAAAATTTTAAATTGGCCCTAAATTCCGGGTTGTTACAATCTCCCCCGCTTAAGAACTTTTCGTCCTCAAAAAGAAAAAGGGAAGAATAGAAGAGTAGGAACTAACATAAAGAATAGAAAATATTTTAAGCGTACCTCAAAATAAAACTAATCGGGGATATCCACTCTGCATTTGGGATAGGCTTGTTTGATACTCTCCTCGGTTTCCCAAGTGCAGTCTCTAGGATCACCGCTCCATTGCACCTTGACTAGGTTGATACTTTTATTTCTCAGCTTCCTAGTCTCCTTGCCAATAATTTTCAGTGGTTCTCTTCTCACTGCAAGGCTTGGGGTAATCTCCAAATCTTGCTGTGCTGCTTCTTCCACAATCAGATCTGGATCATGGACATGCCTTCGAAGTTGAGATACATGGAATACATCGTGCACTCCAGGCAACCAGTCTGGCATCTGAATTCTATAAGCTAGGGTGCCAATCTTTTCAAGAATAGGGAAGGGGCCGATGAATCTATGTGCTAATTTTCCTGTCTTTCCAAAACGGATAGCACCTCGCATTGGAGCAACTTACAGATAGACATAGTCACCCACTTCAAAAGCTAGCTCTAGCGGCTCTAGCGGCAGCGGTACTCATTTCTAGTAAGTTCTGTACGATCAAGGAAAGAGTCAGAACAACTGTAATGGTGATTCAAATAGAGAGAAAAGATCGAAGGATGAACCAAAAGATGATGATAAAGTGACTGGCTATTATGTATCTCATGAAATGTTCGCCATAGAATATTGTGATTCTATGTCAACGAATTATCATAAATATGTTATATCCCAAAGCTAAGTTTAACCAAAGATCTGATACCAACTGTGATGACCCCAAACTTCCACGAGGTGAAAGTAAGGAATAATCATTTGGAATACAACACAAATACAATAATACATATCACAGATACAACATAGCATAGGAAATTCATAGAGTAACAACATCATAGCAGCGGAAATATAATGTCATCAACCACAGAAAATCCACAGTCACAAAATTCTAAATTATTACATCAAGTTTGCAGAAAAAGAAATAAGTTCCAACTCCAACTTAACAACGTGGAATAAACCAAGTTTAATGTCTGGAATAAAAAAAAGAAAAATGCAAAAGCGGCGAATGATAGAAGTCTTCAAACTCCAAGTCATCACCTCTCCACAAAAGCAAATCCAAGGAAGATAATTAGTAGCTCCAAGAAAAGACTCCAAGCGAAGGATAAACCTGTTTACCTGGCTGCCCGTGTAGAAAGGAGGGCACCCGAGTTTGCAAAAAGGTGGAAATAAACAAACGGGTCAGTCGTGGGACTGGTGTGGGAATTCTTAACTAATTAATCATTATTAATAAGGCAAATCCAAAGACCACGCCACTAAAGCGGAACAGGTTTACTCTAATGGATTGTCGTGCATAAAAGTGTCAGAATAAATGATAAGTGAATCGTACAACATCGTTATGCTTTTTAGAAAAATGGAATCACCATAAGACCCAGGTCTCATCACATAATGCAACACAAACCAGATGATAGGGTTTTACCTTATAGTGATTAAACATGCTAAATATGGCAAATACGAGTTTAATATTATTATTAGTATATATCAAAACATTTCAAAGTAAATGTATAAATCCTAGGAAGAATAGTATCCCATACTACTATGCCTCCATACTAGTAATACAATCAAATTCGTAGGGTCGTATTTGGATTTTGGTTTCCATCATGAGTCAAGGCTAGGGAGGAGCTCCTACCGATTCGAGACACTCTAGATAATGTCTCAGGATCCCCCGCAGTGAACCCTTGGAAAGCTGCAGGGCCGGTCCACCATACGAGTTGCGGATTAGTTATTCCTGAACACACGTTTCCCAGTCCTATAGGACCAATCATCCGAGGCGCCTCATTCCATCATCCACATAAGTAAAATGTTGGGCCGTGTTAAAACCCAATCACCACTTCTAGCTAGAAAGAAACGTGCTGCTCTCCCTGCGTTCCCTTCTCCCGTTTTAGACTCCGCGCGGTGTGTGAGGCTCGCGAAGTCACGCTGTACACAAAGCTATGCCTAAACAGGCTATGCTTTGATCGTCCCACAAGGCCTGCTTTTCAATAAAACCTTGATCTTATGCATCTTAGCACGCCACATCATCACTCCATATCGTACTACCAATCCTTTGAAGAAATATATGAACGGGTGTTAAGTAAGAGAATAAATTCCCCGCCACCAAACATCCATACATTCGACAAAAGATCAATAACATGATATTTGATAGAGTATGATGTCAGACACACAATCCATTTATTAGCTTATGCTCTGGGTCTGAGCGAAAGCCAAACCCGTGAAATCAACACGTACGTTTGGGCAATGACCGTGACCCTTGAATTGGGAGCAAGTTAAATCAGGGCCTCGATCGTTGTCCATTCGAGGGAAGATTTACGGTCTTCATACGCCATCTACATACTTCAATTAACGTCATTCTGATTATTTAGAATGAGAGAACTCGGACTTCCCAAATAATCCTCGTATATATATATATTTAAAATCCTTCTTATACATTAATAATTATTTTTATTAACGATTCATTCCTATTTTAATTATTTAAAATAATTAAATTTTTATATAACGACGCCTTAAGTCCATGGGCGACTATGGCGCTGCATTCGCCCAATTTTGATTTTCACATTTCTAAGAATCTAACCGTTGGATCTTAATGTAATATACATCGTTGGAAAGATTTTTCCAAGACGGTCCTAACGGTTTCTGTTTCAAGAAAATCCGACGGTCGGATCTTCTTGTATAGTCGTTTAAAAGTACGATTTCAAAATGCGAACTACCACGCCCTATTCGTTTAATTTTAATTATATATATATATATATAATCATTGAATCGTAATAACGTCGTTTGATTAAAACCACGGTCTACACAACTACCGATTCTTACTAAACTTTAATTCATTTGAAAATGAAGATAATATTACCGCATCCTAAATTCATTCTTTTGCTTACATTGAAAATGTAAATTCCATCCTTTTTATTTACATAAAATGTAAATTTAATTCCTTTGCAAATTCCTATATTTTTTTATTTACATGTAAAAATGTAAATTTTGATACATGCAAAATCCTACTTTTTAAATTACATATACAAATGTAGATTTCAACTCCAATGTACATTCTCAACTTACGTATAAAAACGTAAGTTTAATTACAATGCAAACTCTACTTCTAATTTACCTTGTAAAAATATGGTTTTTAATTACAATGCAAACTCTACTTCCTATTTACATTGTAAAAATATGGTTTTTAATTTCATGCAAACTCTACTTCCTATTTACATTGTAAAAATATGATTTTTAATTACAATGCAAACTCTACTTCCTATTTACATTGTAAAAATATGGTTTTTAATTTCTTGCAAACTCTACTTTCTATTTACATTGTAAAAATATGGTTTTTAATTACAATGCAAACTCTACTTCCTATTTACATTGTAAAAATATGGTTTTTAATTACAATGCAAACTCTACTTCCTATTTACATTGTAAAAATATGGTTTTTAATTTCATGCAAACTCTACTTTCTATTTACATTGTAAAAATATGGTTTTTAATTACAATGCAAACTCTACTTTCTATTTACATTGTAAAAATATGGTTTTTTAATTACAATGCAAACTCTACTTTCTATTTACATTGTAAAATTATGATTTTTAATTACAATGCAAACTCTACTTCCTATTTACATTGTAAAAATATGATTTTTAATTACAATGCAAACTCTACTTTCTATTTACATTGTAAAAATATGGTTTTTAATTTCATGCAAACTCTACTTTCTATTTACATTGTAAAAATATGGTTTTTAATTACAATGCAAACTCTACTTCCTATTTACATTGTAAAAATATGGTTTTTAATTACAATGCAAGCGCTACTTCCTATTTACATTGTAAAAATATGGTTTTTAATTTCATGCAAACTCGACTTTCTATTTACATTGTAAAAATATGGTTTTTAATTACAACGCACATTTCTACATCTTATTTACATATAAAACAAATAAATTTTATTTCTAATGTTCATTCCCATTCTATGTTACATATATATATATATATATATATATATAAGAAAAATGTAAATTCTATCATACAATGAAATTGCATCCTTTAATTACATTGAAAATTGTAGTTTTTGTCATACGGTATAATTTCCTATAGACCTTACATATAAAAATGTAACATTTAACATACAATGTAAATTCATGTTTTAATTACATATAAAAAATGTAATTTTATCCTACGGTGTAATTCCCTATATAATTTACATATAAAAATGTAAATTTTAACATACGATGAAATTTCCATGTTAATTACAAAGAAAAATGTAATTTTTAACATACAGCAAAAATTCACTTTATAATTTACATTAAAAAAATGTAATTTTTAACACACGATGGAATTTACATGTTAATTACAAAGAAAAATGTAATTTTTAACATACGACATTAATTCACTTTATAATTTACATATAAAAATGTAAATTTTAACATACGATGGAATTTACATGTTAATTACAAAGAAAAATGTAATTTTTAACATACGACATTAATTCACTTTATAATTTACATATAAAAATGTAAATTTTAACATATGATGAAATTCACTTTATAATTACAAAGAAAAATGTAATTTTTGACATACGACATTAATTCACTTTATAGTTTACATATAAAAATGTAAATTTTAACATACGATGAAATTCCCATGTTCATTACAAAGAAAAATGTAATTTTTACAATATGGTGTACATTCCTATATAATTTACATATAAAAATGTAAAATTTATCATATGTCAAATTCTACTTAATATTGACACCATAAAAATGTAAATTTTATAACGATATGAATTCCTACTTTAATTCACAATAAAATAATGTAAGTTGCATAACGATGTAAATTCTAACTTTAATTCATGTTAAAATAATGTGAATTGCATAATGACGTATATGATGATAGATTTATACCTGATTCATAACCATAAGGCATACTTCAACAAATTTAAACGAGGAAAAATCTAATTTTTCCTACCGATCTATGTTTTTAATTAACAATTCTATGATTAAAAATAACGGATCTAAAATTATAGCATCACAACAATTTGAATCCATCCCATGGCAACATTCATCACAGATCTACTTGTTTGATTTTCAATTTCACATAACGCAATAATAATAATAATTAAATTAATTACATTATATTAAAAATAAATTCTCACCTAGCTCGGATTTGAAAGGAAGGTTCGGATTCAATCAGATCTCGTGTTCAAAGTCACGGCAGTTATGGATCTGAAAGATTTCAATTCGAAGTTCATACAAATAAATCAGAACTGACTTTTAACAACTGTCGTTGTAACGCTTAAAAGCGTTGCAAAATCTGAAATATTCATACCTTAAATTTTCAGAAAAGTTCAAAACTTTGAATCTAGATTTCGGGAGCTGTAGTCGATGGTTTTGCGAACGGTTTGCGGGAGATTGGAGAGCTACGAGAGGCGCATCCACGCCGGGAAGATAGGGGGTGCGGCGGTGGCGGCTTGAATGGCGTGGGTTGGGGCTCGAAATCCGAGAGCTACAAAGCGTGAAATCGAATGAAACTTGTCGGAGATTGGAGAGGAAGGAAAGAGCTTCAAAAAGTTCAACTACGGCTAAGTCTAATTGTGAGTGGATTGATGGGAAAATGGAGAGGAAATTTAAAGGGGGGCGGCTATGGGTTATTGCGATCAGGAAGAAGAAGACGATGGGTACGGCCGTATTTATACAGGTATTTTCCACGTATTTCTATTTTATTTAATTTATTTAATTCCGGAAAATAGGATTTTTTTCCGTTCGAACTCCAATTCGCGCTCAACGACTGTCGAACAATAGGTTTTGACGCCTTCTGAACGCAATGGCGCTATTGCCGAAGTCCAATTCTGAAGTTTACAGTGTGTTTTCTTTATTTTCAAATTAATTCCTTTATTTTTAATTCGAACGTACTTTCTAATTTTACTGGGGTCACAAATGAAGTCAGAAAAATCCAGAAAAATTATTTTTTGTTTTCTTATGACGATACGATCCTAACAAAATTTATTTCGGCGAATTCTGAGACTGTTTGAAAAATGGCTATTTTTCAGTCAATTAGTTTTGACCGAAATTGACAAAACGCAGTTTCTTTTGCCACGCTCACATACTACCTTCAAAAATCATGAAATTTGAAACCTAGCAATAATTTTACATCCCGGATCCAACAAAAGTAGTTTTGTCGAATTCCGAGGTCGTATGCAAAATGTCGATTTTCAAGAGCGATATATTTTCTATAGCGACCTTTCTGAAAATTCATTTGGCCATAACTTTTGATTCCCGCTATGAAACTTCGATTTTTCAGATTCGTTAGAAAGATACTCATTAACAGATTTAAATATTTTTTGTTCCATCAAAATCCGGTTTATTCTGCATCCTGTGTAGTTAGTCAAAGTTCAGGTTTGACTTTTCCAACTACCTTCCTATTTCTAATTCTTTATGCAATTTATTTGAATATATTTGCATTAACTTTGCTCAAAATAAATTTCCATTCATTTTTATTTGAAATAATTTATTTTAAATATTTAAACACCCCTAAAATCTCTAAAATGAAATTTTAAATTGGCCCCAAATTCCGGGTTGTTACAATCTCCCCCGCTTAAGAACTTTTCGTCCTCGAAAAGAAAAAGGGAAGAATAGAAGAGTAGGAACTAACATAAAGAATAGAAAATATTTTAAGCGTACCTCAAAATAAAACTAATCGGAGATATCCACTCTGCATTTGGGATAGGCTTGTTTGATACTCTCCTTGGTTTCCCAAGTGCAGTCTCTAGGATCACCGCTCCATTGCACCTTGACTAGGTTGATACTTTTATTTCTCAGCTTCCTAGTCTCCTTGCCAATAATTTTCAGTGGTTCTCTTCTCACTGCAAGGCTTGGGGTAATCTCCAAATCTTGCTGTGCTGCTT
>JASFAX010006897.1:0-29278 GCA_030737875.1 Allium sativum
TTCGAAAAATTATGAAATTTGAAACCTAGCAATTATTTGACATCACGGATCCAACAAAAGTGGTTTCGTCGAAATCCGAGGTCGTTTGCAAAATGTCCATTTTTAAGGGCCTGAATTCTATAGCGACTATTCAGAATTTTCAACTGGACATATCTTTTGATTCCCGCTATCAAATTTCGATTTTTCAGATTCGTTAGAAAGGTATTCACTAACAGATTTAAATATTTTTGGTTTCACTAAAATTCGTTTTGTTTTGCACTCGGTACAGTCCGACAAAGTTTGAATTCAATTTCCGAAACTACAGCGCCATTTCAGGCCTTGTTTATAATTATAATTAATTATATTCGTTTTCAATTGTCGATTTAAACTCAGTTTTCATCGACATTATTTAAAATATTTATTTTAAATATTTAAAATCCATTATTTTAGCCAATTAAAAATTTTTAAATTGGTTCAGATTTTCTGGGTCGTTACAGTCTCCCCAACTTAAAACTTTTCGTCCCCGAAAAGGAACAAAGTCGAAAGTGGTTTGATAAATCTACAATCACACAACCCAACAACCAATCCAATTGTTTTTAACCTTTCAAAAATATTCTGATCAACTTCTATACCCTTTAAAAATCATTCAGACTATATAATTAGAAGTGTATATCTATAAAAAGAAAATAACAATAGAGTAGAGAATTGAATGGTAGTGCAAAGTAGGTTAAATGTACCTTGCACCGGAGTCAATCAGAGATATCTACTCGGCATCTGGGATAAGCTTTCTGAATGCTCTCCTCAGTTTCCCAAGTACAATCTCGCGGATCTCCACTCCATTGCACTTTGACTAAGTGAACCTTCTTGTTCCTCAGCTCTTTGGTTTCTTTGCCGATAATCTTTAGCGGCTCACGTCTCACGGCTAATTCTGGAGTAATTTCAATGTCCTGTTGAGCTGCTTCTTCCACGATCAAGTCTGGATCATGAACGTGCTTTCGAAGTTGAGATATATGAAATACATCATGAACTCCAGGCAACCAATCAGGCAGTTTGACCCTGTAAGCGAGAGTTCCGATCCGTTCCAGAATAGGAAACGGACCAATGAATTTGGGGGCTAACTTTCCAGTTTTACCGAACCAGATAACTCCTCTCATCGGTGATACTTTCAAATATACATAGTCACCAACTTCAAAGGATATATCTCTTCTTCTTCTATCGGCATAGCTCTTTTGTCGGCTTTGAGCGGCGAGTAATCGCTTCTTCAACCTCAAATCTAACTTCTTGACTGCACTCTTTGCAATAAAGCTTCGTGACGCGCCTGTGTCAAACAATACTTTAACTGGAATGTTTTTGACAGTAAGCGTGCCTTCTAAAACATCAGATCTTCCCTGATTATCTGAGAGTGCTGAGGTTTCTGCTACTCCATTTATTTGAGCCTCCTTGGTTGCCTTTAACAGCCGGCAATCCTGTCTTACATGGCCAAACCGATGGCAAATGTTGCATTCTCTAGTCTCTTGAAACTTCTTAATAGACTTAGATCCTTCCTTTCTTTGTTTCTTTAGAGATCGGCAACTTATCGAGAGACGTCCTTGCTTATTGCAGTTAGAGCATACAGTTGTCGTTACTGGTTCTTTTCCGGATCTGGCCCTTTTTCGATTTACTTTGGGCTCCTTACCGACTTCAGACATCGTACTGGCCTCAGGACGATCAGTTTCCGACCCTGCTTTGTCACTAGAACTGACTTCTTCTTCATCTCGCAACATGCCTTTCCTGTTGAGATCTTCGTACTGATAAGCCATGTATACCATTTCAGAAAAAGGAAGCTTCGCATGCCCCAATACTTTATTCTGGTATTTCCTTTGAAGTCCGTGAATAAATCTCATATTTTTCCTCTTCGGATTTTGAATTAGATGAGGGGCAAAGTGAGAAAGTTCATTGAATTTCTTATGATATTCGGGAATGGTCATATCTCCTTGTATCAGATAAGAAAATTCATCGCATAATCGCTCAGTTGCTTCGGGAGGAGTAAATCTTTCCAAGAAAATCACTTTGAATCTGCCCAGGTGATATCACCTTCTCGATTATCCTTAACAACAGAATCCCACCAGAACAAAGCTTCATCTTTGAGTGCCCAGGAGGCCAGTAATCTTTTCTGGTTATCCCTCAGCTTTAATGCTTCGAAGATTTTCTCAGCCGAACGAATCCAAGCTTGTGTTTTCATAATTGCTTCTTCACCCGTAAAGGGTTTTCCACCCAGATTTCTATACTTCATAAATAGAGCTTCTATATCCGGGTCAGTATTACTTCTTCTGTTTCTGGCACTCATTTTCTAGTACTTCTGCAAATAGCAGATCAAGTGTCAGGCCAACAGGAAAGATATTTCAAAATATAGAGACAAATACTTCAAATGTAAATGTGTCTATCAAGGTGTAATTTCATTCTGCTTTACTCATACTAGGATATTACTGATCCTATCTGTTTTGAGTTGCCCGTCCTAGAACACTACTGGTTCTATTTCTGACGAGTTCGTTCAAATGTTATATTCCAGAACTAAGCTTAACCAAAGCTCTGATACCACGTTGAGACGACCCGAAATCCCGTTCCGACGGAAACAAGGGTTATCTTTGGAATATAACACAGAAACAGATAATAGTAGAACAAAATTAAATAAATACACAAGATAATGAACAATAGAATATACTGGATAAAAGTAATCATCAGAGTTACACAGTATACAGGATCTTACTTAGAACAAATACAGTTCAGCTATACATAAATGTCTACAGCGGAAATAAACAAAATATGTACAATAGGAGCTGAACAGCATAAAAAGAGATAAATGATAGAATCCATCTTCAGCTCCAGCTATCCAGAAAGAACCAGCTAAACCTGAATACAAGGCTGCCCGTGTAGAAAAAGGGGCACTCGAGTTTGAGAGTGAAACAAACTACGAGTCAGTCATGGGACTGGTATGAGAAATCTACTCAACACATATATAAAATGGCTAATCACAGGACCACGCCACTTTCGTGGAACGGGTTTACTCCATTGGATTGCCAGTGCTTTAAAACAAATCTTTCTTTTAAACATCGATATGCTTTTTATAAAAATGAAGCTGTTATAAGACTCAGTTCCCATCACACAATGAAACGCAAACCGGAGGATAGAGTTTTTACCTTATAACGGCCAAATATGCTTGATACGAATAAAACAAAGGCATTTGATATTATTGCTAGTGTTTATATGTTTTGAAAACAATTTCAAATCATAACTATCAATCATAGACGGCATTAATGCCCCATACCAATATGTCGCCATATATAGGTATACAATCAAAACAACACGGTGTCGTATTTGGAAATTGGATTTCTGTCATGAACCAAGGCAAAAGATAGTCCTTACCGAATTCGTGACTCTCTAGCCCGAGCCACCGGAACAGCCGCAACTGCCCCTTGGAGCGACAGGGCCGGTCCACCGATGTGGATTATAGTGCCTGAACAATACGTTTCCCCGCCCTTTGGGGCGTAAATGAGCCAACGAATGACTCCATCCGACCCGGATCGTCCGACCAAACCGAGGCGCCTCGCAACAGCAACAACCACATAGGTGAAAAGTATATAAATGTCAGGGCTGGTAGGTCACTGACACCACCCTAGCTAGAAAGAAACGCATGCCCTCCCTGAGGTCCTTCTCTCGTTTCTGGTTCATACCGGGGTGTGAGGCTCGCGAATTTACGTTATACACAAAGCTACGCCACACAGGCGGTGCTTTGATCATCACCACAAGACTTTGCTTTTCAACAGAAGTCCTGATCACTGCATCTTAGCATGCCACACAGGCAGTTCATGCCGTGCGACTGATGTCCATCGATATACAACCTCTGAGCTCGTGCGTTTCAGAGAAGGGCGTTAAGCAAAAGAATAAATTCTCCGCCGCCAAACAGATGTATATTTAACAGAAATCAATCAACACAGAATAAACTCCAATGTCGGACACACAGTCCATTTACAAGTCCGTTCTGGGTCTGAACGAAACCGGAGGCACTAAATACCTCGCAAACCCTTCGATCACCACGTACGTCTGGACGATCACCACTCATTATCCATATTTCGGGATGCCTCCCAATCAGGACCTCGGTTACCATCCAAACGAGGTGAAGATCTCCGGTCTTCGACCACCGTCCTCATCTTCGACTTTCAATCGTCGGTCAATTATTTGAAATGAGAATTAACTCGGCCTTTTCAAATAATTCACGTATATTTAGAATTTCAAATCAATTTATTTTAATGGTTAAATTATTCGACAACACCAATATTGTTCTTTAATGTAATTTTCACACCAAACACATTCAACCATCAAATACAACATAAATCGAGCAAATCCAGTTTATTTCCATTCCATAATGTTTATGATATTTTATAACTATTTATTGCTATTTTTATTTATTTTAAAATAGCTAATGTATTCAAAACGACGCTTCGGACCATAAAGCGGCCGTGGCGCTGTTTTTCTTCAGATTTGATTTACACATATCTGAAAATCTAACCGTTGGATCTTCACAAAATTTACATCATTAGAAAGGTCTTTTCAAAACGAATCCAACGGTTCCAGTTTCGGGAAAATCCGACGGTCGGATCTCCCGGTACAATCGTTTGAATTTTCGATTTCAAAATACGAACTGCAGCGTCGTTATTCGATTAAATATATAATTATATTTATATATATAAATATAATCGCTTCCGGCGCTGTTTTTCTTCAGATTTGAATTAAACATTCCAGACAATCCAACCGTTGGATTTTTACAAAGTTGGTGCCGTTGGGAAGATATTTCCAAGGCGAACCCGACGGTTGAGGTTTCGGGAAAATCCAATGGTCGGATTCCCCGTACTAGTTGTTTGAAATCACGGTTTCAAAATACGAACTGCACGGCTTCGTTTCGTTTTAATTTTATTTATATTTATATATTTATATAAATATAGTTTCTTCAAAAATTCCTTTATCGTTTTCATTTCAAATATTTCACTAACACCTTAAAATTTTGGAAAATTTCGCCATAACCTCCCCTGCACCGGGAGCATCGGGAAATCGCAAATAGCTTTCCCGGTCCTTCTAATCTCAAAAAGAAAAAGAAAAAGCCAAGCGGCTAGCCAACAGGCTCATAAAATCATCACCCAAACAAAACAGTAAATGTGTACCTATTTGTCGGGCACAAAATTTTATTCCTCTTCTCTAGCCCCTTTGCTATAACCTGTTCAATGAATATGCATGTACATATATATACAGTTCTTATCATTTATCATTTTCTATTCAACTTCATATTTGATTTCTATTTGGTTTAAAAACACCATTCATTCTAATGTTACATACATAGGTGCAAATCATTTCATTAGCTAATTAATGAATATTTCAACTCATATATGTTTATTTTGAACAAGTGGCTATTTTTAACACTTCACATTTCAACGATTCATGAATACAATAAAAATGTGATTTTATTGTAAAACAATTCATTTCAAAACACTATTTTTCTATATAGTTCATATAGGTGACAAAAATAGGATTTTTATCATAAAACAATTTCTTTTAAAACGAGATTATTTTACACAGTTCATATAGTCGATAAAAGGTGATTTTTTATTATCAAACAATTTATTTCAAAATATGAATACCATTCAACACATGAATTTCCAATCAACGAATGAATATCGATTCAACACATGAAGGTTTTCTATAGTTTCTATATATAGATAAAAATGTGATTTTTATATTTAAAACGCAAATACCATTCAACACTTGAATTTCTAATCAACGAATGAATATCAATTCAACACATGAAGGTTTTCTATACAATGAATAAATATAGTTTAAGCAGATGAAAATAATTCAAACACACGAATATTATTCAAAATTTCGGCAGCATAACGGCAGGGTAGTTAAAACCGGGACCGTCCCTAGTACGGCTCCTCGCTCTACCTTAAAACCTCGCGGTTTTTGACAATGGGGATCATGCATCTAGTTCGCACGCAGGCGGCATGTATATATTTATTTCATGTCCACAAACTAACCCTATGTGGTTTCAACCAAATATTTCTCAATCACAAACGGGTATTTTTCAACCACAATCAATCAATATCAACCACAAACAATCCCAAACCATCATTCGCTATCAATCAATTTTCACAACAATTTCAACCAATAAATATCGTCCATGGTTTGTGGACGAGGGGCGTATATATATATATATATTTATATATAGCAATTCACTTTTATTTCAACACATATATATATAGCTAGAAAAAGAAATTGAAGAGTTAGAAATTCTCACCAATAGCTATCCAATACTACGACTCTTCCTTTATAGAAATCTTCGTCGTTCTGCCTCTTGTCACTTCGTTGCCTGTATTCTCTACATATGTAAAAATCGAATTTTTACTTCGTTATTCAATATATAAAAAACGAATTTTTATTATGCTATTCAATATATAGAAATCGAATTTTTACTTCGATGTTCAATATATAAAAATCATATTTTTACTTCGATGTTCAATATATAAAAATCATATTTTTACTTCGATGTTCAATATATAAAAATCATATTTTTACTTCGATGTTCAATATATAAAAATCTCATCTTTAACACTATAAAAATCTCGTCTTTAACACTATAAAAATCTTGTCTTTTCAACTATAAAAATCTCGTCTTTAACACTATAAAAATCTCGTCTTTAACACTATAAAAATCTCGTCTTTTCAACTATAAAAATCTCGTCTTTAACACTATAAAAATCTCGTCTTTAACACTATAAAAATCTCGTAATTTCAACTATAAAAATCTCGTCTTTTCAACTAGGTAGAATACATAAAAACTGATTTTTTTAAATGCATTAAAACTGGTTTTTAAAAAAGGTAAATGGAAAAAAAAAGAAAAATTACCTTAATCGATCGAAGGAGGGCGCTCGGATTAGGGAGGAAGGGGGCGGAGGCTCTTGCGCGTTCGAATGGGGGAGGGGCGGATCGAGGAGGAGGTGGCGGCTCGTGGGTCTCTGCGGTAGGCTTTCAGGCTAGGGCTTCGGGCGGTTTGAAGATGGGGGAAGTGGTTCTCGTTCGTGCGGAGGGAGGAGAGATAGAGGGGAGGAGGAGAGCAGACCGACGGGAAGAGGAGGGGAGCGGAGCACAGCGCGTTGGGCGGCGCGATGAACGGGGGGAAGGGGGAACGATCGTCGAGGTCAACGCGGGTTTTTCTTTTTCTTTTGAACTTCTGAGTGGAGAGGAAACAAAGGTGGGGGGGTTTAAATATTTAATTTATTTAATTATTTTATATTCTATAGTTGACATTTTCATTTGACCTCTAATCGAGGTCCACCGCCTGTCGTCCATAGCGTTTCACCCCCATTCTGAACACAATGGGATATGTGTCGTAAGCTGATTCGATCATTTCGATTAGTTTCCGTCAAATTTAAAATATAAATCTGTATATTCAAATTTAAACGTACATTTCAATCTACCGGGGCCACATACTAACTCGAAAAATTCCCGAAAAATATTTTCTAGCTTCGCATTGACGATACGGTCCTAACAAAACTAGTTTCATCAAATTCTGAGACCGTTTGAAAAATGGCCAATTTCCAGTCGATTAAAATCAACTATAACCGGTCAAATGCGTTTTCATTTGCCACGCTCACATACTGATTCGAAAAATTATGAAATTTGAAACCTAGCAATTATTTGACATCACGGATCCAACAAAAGTGGTTTCGTCGAAATCCGAGGTCGTTTGCAAAATGTCCATTTTTAAGGGCCTGAATTCTATAGCGACTATTCAGAATTTTCAACTGGACATATCTTTTGATTCCCGCTATCAAATTTCGATTTTTCAGATTCGTTAGAAAGGTATTCACTAACAGATTTAAATATTTTTGGTTTCACTAAAATTCGTTTTGTTTTGCACTCGGTACAGTCCGACAAAGTTTGAATTCAATTTCCGAAACTACAGCGCCATTTCAGGCCTTGTTTATAATTATAATTAATTATATTCGTTTTCAATTGTCGATTTAAACTCAGTTTTCATCGGCATTATTTAAAATATTTATTTTAAATATTTAAAATCCATTATTTTAGCTAATTTAAAATTTTTAAATTGGTTCAGATTTTCTGGGTCGTTACAGAGCTTTACGGTTTTAGTTGTATACCTATATGGTGACATAATATATTATGCCGCTTACATGATATATTATGCCATCTTGGATTGATACATTTACTTTCGAAATTGATTTCTACACTATGCACTTATAGTAATATTAAAAGATGAATTTCACGTATTAAGCATTTTTACCATTATAAGGTAAAACTCTATCCTTCGGCTTACGTTGCATGGGACTTGAGTCTTATTATGGTTTCATTTTTCTAAAAAAGCATTGCGCTGTTTATTTTTATGCATTGGTATTCTTGGGAGGAAACTCGTTCCGCGTTAGCGGCGAGGTCCCTTAATTTACCTAACTTTAAAATAAAATTAATAACGGTTTTGAGTTCTCATACCAGTCCCATGACTGACCTAGAGTTTATTGTTCCTTCCTAAACTCTGGTTGCCCATATTTTCCACGTAGGCAGTCAGTAGTTTAGTTTTACAGATATTATCTTCATAGGATCCTAGTTTACAGATGAAGCGATATTCGGAAAGCTCTGTGTCGGTATATTTCTTTCAGTTGTGTTTGTATTACTTTTCCGCTGCTATGTAATTTTAAAACTTTGATATTGTATTTTCTGTTGTATACTTATTCATACTCTGGAACATTCTTGTACTCTGATGTTAACTGATGTAATAAGCAATGAAATATTCTTCTGTTTTGTGTTTCGATGTGTGTTGTTCTCAAAGTAATCCTTCTTTCCTTTACGGGGAAGTTTGGGTCGTCATATGTGGTATCAGAGCCAATACCCCGCCGGAATTGTGGCTCCTGTGTAGACTATAGGGCCTGGGTGAGGTGTTTGTGAGCCAAGGGGACGTTGGGCTCTGTAGGAGGGGAGAGTGTAACACCCCCTAAGCCCTACAACGTGGAAGCCTGTGTGAAGTGGGTACTTATACAGTAGAGCCCATCTCTTACTAACGTCGAGGCCTTTTGAGGAACAAAACCCCACACCTATACGGTGGCTAAGTTGGGGACAATATCTTTCGTGAACGGAGGTGCGGGTTGTTACATTATAATATGTCCTAATCAATATTTGAAATGGTCGTTGTAAATGCAGTCCGATATATGGAAATCGACTGAAATGAAATATTAAAATTAATGAGAGTATAGATAAATTGTGTTAAATCATATTAAATGATTTGAAAAAAATTTGGATGAAATATTCCACGCTTGTGAAGATAAAATGTATTTTTATCTGAGTAAGTTATATACCGATTTGAGTAAAGAACTGAAAGAAATTATATGGTTTTATATAACCAGAATTTTCCAATGTATGAATTGGAAAGGATTTAAATGGAAATATTCATCCGAATTATTCGATATTGGATTCCATGATTATACGGATATTGTTAAGGAATTTGGAAGATATAGATATCGTTATTCCCAATACGATATCCGTTGGTTTCAGAATTTGATATTGAATATAAGTCGATATAATTTCTATTCAGAGCCTTGTATTTAATATCAAATTGGATTTTGGGTTTGTCGTGAATGGTGTCTTTATTAACACTGTTCTTAAACCCGGTTGAGTAAACAATAAATCTTTTAACCAAGATTTAATGAATTTTCCAATTAATTAATATAATTGGAATTAAATGTTAGTTGCTTACGGGTGCTGTAACGAACCGGATTTTGCCCGACCCCAATCGATCGCAAGATCGATCAAGACCGTTCAAATTCTGCATACGTTAACTTTGGGCATACAACACATCAGGACAACAACACAGATTTTCATAGCATCAATAATAAATGTTACATTAGATAACAGAATATCAGAGTACATCAGAATTAAAATACAGCGGAAGATAAATTACAATAGATTAATACATTGCAGCGGAACTAATCTCAGCGGAAGGCCATCAATATTCTGGACCCAGCTTCAGACTTCAATCCAGGATCCTGCTTAACTATATCTGCAAAAAGCTACTCGACTACCCGTGTGGAAAGAGGGCACCCGAGTTTGCAAAGTGAAACAAACTACAGGTCAGTCGTGGGACTGGTGTGAGAATTCTATACTTAACTTATCTAATAAGTAGGCTAATCACAGGACCACGCCGCTAACGCGGAACGGGTTTACTCCATTGGATTGTCAGTGCATAAAATAAAGTAAATCGTCAAATAACGCAATGCGTTTTAGAAAAATGAAACCATTATAAGACCCAGGTCCCATCACATAATGCAACGCAAACTGGAGGATAGGGTTTTACCCTATAATTGTCAAAAGATGCTTGATACGTAAAAACGATATTATTAGTGTGTGTGTGTGTGTATATATATAACATTTCAAATATAATATCAATCCTAGACGGCATAGCTACCATCTACTATGTCGCCATACTAGTTATACAATCAAAACCGCAAGGGGCGTATTGGAAATTGGGTTTCCATCATGAGTCAAGGCTAGGGAGGAGCTCCTGACCGATTCGATGAGGTTTATTTAATATATTAATATATTAAATTGGAAAACTTGATTTTTAGAAAATGCCTTTCTAAATCTATAAAATAGATTTATAAATAATAACTTCAATGTAAATCGAATTAAAGGACAAATGTCGTTTAAAAACACCGTCCACGATAAATCCACTTCACATCTCAATTTATTTCATATTACAAAATATAATTGCAAATCCTAATAATCTTAAAAAAACATATTTTAAAATAATCATTAAAAATATTCTTTATATAAAAGATTCTAAATGGGAAGTATTCTTTATATTACAAATTTTTATCTTTAACAAATATTCTTTGTTTTAACATATACTTGATTAAAAATATTTTTTTATGAAAATATATACTTTATATAAAAAGGATTTCTAATGTAAAAATATTCTTATTTAAAAGAACACCTGAATCGAAATGCGACTCAAACATTTACCGTATAATTTGGATTATATGGATTTCACACACATCATATATATGACAAGAACAATATAATCATCAAATCATCCATCTACATCCAAAGTGTATTTTCCACTGTGTAAGCGTTAAAATTAAATAAGAACGCTCATCGCAGCCAGTCGATCTAACGATCAACATACAACTAAATATTGGAATTACTGTATGTAAATTTTCATCCCAACACCCGTGTGGGGTTTCAACAAACAAACAAATGATAAACTAATTTGTGCACTTGGGCAATGTGTGAAAATAATCGTCCCAATCACATAAACAAGTCGGGTAACTTGTGAATGGAAGTGTAATACACAATATATAACCATGACAAGAAAATGTCTCTTTTATATTATACATAATTCTATTGCAATGAACGAATAAGAATAATGTAACGATCTGGTTTTTCAGATCGGGAAAAAAAAATTATTTAATAATAAATTACAAGAAACAAACAAGCAAATAAAACAAAACGATTAAATTTAGTTATTAGAACGAATATATTCAAAGTTTGTTGATTTTAAAATAAAAATAAATATTTGTATGCAAAGAATTTGAAAACAAAATTGTAATCAAAACGTTATAAGTTCATTCCATATAATTCTGATAAATTTAAACTAAATAAATTTAAATGACCGCTAATTAAACTCGGTACAATTAAATATAAAAATAGAATTTTTATAAAATGTTCAAAGCACTGATAACTGTGTGCCATTGTGTTCGTCTCGACGTCCTGATTCCAACGGTGTATTTATACTGATATTTTGGTGTTCGTACAGACAAATAAGCAGACAGTTATTTTCATACAGGTGACCCTGTAAAGTAGTGCAACACAAAACAATGGAACTGAAAAATATATGACTTACAAATTTGTACAGATAAACAAAACAAAATATAAATATCTCCAGGAGGATAAAGAGCATTAAAAGAATGATGTCGGCCACATTTACTTCCCTTCCTTGCATTCAATGAGGTAATGTGGTACATCATTTGCAAGCCACAATTTTCTTCGTGCATTAATGAGAAGTGATGCACATGACACTTTTTTTCTTTGGAGCATTTAATGAATGATGTAGTGCATCATTTCTTCTGCCAAATAAACACCACAAATTCACCTACCCCATCTTATATATATCAGCATCCCAAGCTCCATCCGCTCCCTCTCCATTTCATTGTCTCTTCTCCATTCACCATTCTTGCTTCAGAAACTTTCTTACATAAAAAAAAAAAAAAAAAAAAAATACAATGAAAGCACGCATAAAGTAGACAGCCACCATCCCTTCCCTCATGCTCTCCACGTCCTCTCTTGCTCCGCCCTCTCTTTGACGCCATACAACTCCGGCAACCTCGACAACAACCGCGACATCAGCTCCGTTCTCTTCGCCGCGTCCATTTCATCGTCATTTAGCTCTCCGAACCGAAAGTGAGTTGTTAATCACGTCTAAACTTTTCTAATGTGTTTGCTATATATTTATACACATATGAACGTTAGTGTATGCATGCGGCTTGTAGTTTATGTGCATGTGTAGACGGAACCAAGCTTGTGTTTTACTGTGTGTTGTGTTGAGTTTGGGATGCATGGTGTACATAAACTTGTTGTGTTACTAACAAAAAATTAAAACAAAGCTATCTCTTCTTTCCTTGGAACATTGTGTACTAACAATGGGTTTTCCACTTCCATTTTATTTCACAAACATTTTATTCTGTTCACCTTCCCCATCTTAATGCTTCCTTTCCCATTCTTTTCTTAGCTGCTACTTGTTTGTAGCTTATATCTATGCTTGCACTCACGTTTTCAAGGAAAAGGGATGATTTTTACACATTTTTAGTTAGGTTTCCTTCCCCATCAAGACTAAAAACGTGTTAAGGAGGGGATCTTTCCCATTTGTCTACTCCTTACCCAACTATTCACAATTTTCTGATAATATACATAAAAGAAAGGAGCTTCTTTCCCCTTTCTACTCTAAAGTACAAAACGCATGGAGCAAGGTGTCTTTCCACTTTTGCTGTATGAAAACAAGGCACATTCAAGACATATATTCAACGCAAGAACACAACAGTGAAAAGAGTTGGGTGTATGTTTTTTTTTTATAGAGCCGTGCATGTGTTTGTACTGCACAAAGGGACGTCATAGCATGGTGTGCAAAAGAGAGAAGGTTTCATGACAGCAAAACAAATGGGAGAAGGGTGCTTGTTGCGCGCAGTGGAGCTGTTGGGTCTGGGCGTGCTATGACTTAGTTTGGGGTGTGTGTGGATGGGCCTATCCGTGAATTTACATGTGTGCATGTATGCGTGACAGCGTGAGTAAATATATAAATTTCATGTGTCTGAATATGCATGCGTGTGTGTTAAAGTTTTGTTTACTGTGTGGCGTGTGTGTCAGTGTATGGTGCATGCCGTGCATATGTTAGTTAAACTTAGAAAAAAATAAAATCGGATAGCTTTGTAAACTAAAAAGACATCTTTTGCAGACCCAAAATATTTAGAAAGATATGTAAGATCGTAAAAGGGACACATCGAACTCAAATGGCTCTGTTTCAAAAATGTACTGTGCAAGCTTTTTCACAGTTTCAGTGCAAACCGAACACCGAAACTGACGAATGAATATATTTCGGTAATCAACGCGACGAGACGGACACAACGGTATATAATTTGCAGTGTCTGCATGCTCCGTTCAAAAACGCGTTACGGACCCCTTTGACGTAAGAATGCGGACATGAAACGGAGGTCAAAACGTCCGATTTTCGCGAAACAAATTCCACCGTTGGATTACTGTTAACGAATAGAATATTTTTCATGTTTGTCCGACCTTGTTTTGAAGAGATTTTAAAATCGCTAAAATTTGAACTGTTATGCGCAGCTTTGCACTGAAAATTGCGCGACCGACGACATTCAAATTTTTCGATGAAATTTTTACAGCTACTACATTTCACGATACGTATTTCAAATATCAAATTCCCGTTATGAAAAAAAAAAGAATTGTTTCAAATTTTGAAGATTAAACTTTGGTTTAAATTATATACATGAAAATTTGATTTAAATTGATAAATGAAATATTAAGTGATTTAAATTTTATTTTAAACTTATTGAAATAACCATTGTTGAACCTTTATTAAAAAAAAACGTTAGCCTAAATATTTTAGGAAATAAAATTCAAAATTGTAAATTTTGGATACAAATTTAGTTGAGAAAAACAATATAGTTAAATGAAGTAAAATTATGAAATTTGAAAGTGATCTTAAGTGAAATATTCAATATTTGGAAATTGTAAATTTTATAAAAGAAAATACAACTTTACTTTATTGATTTGGAACTTTGGAATTAGACACAAAGTTAAGTAAACGACAAAATATTGTTAATATTTCAAAGTGGAATATTTGATGGTTCAAATTTGAATAAGGAAGTTGAAATACAATTATGGTTTCATCTATTCGAAATTTATCAATGAAAAATAAAATTGAATAACGTTAGTTGTCAAAGAGACCGGAGCCAGTTATGGACACATTCTCTGTCGATACTGGAACCAGTTTGATAACTATATTCGTGAAGTGATGATACAAAATGAAGTGGTTGTTTTTGGTGTACGTTGCTGGATTGAAGAAAGTGAACGATAATGGATGACCGACACTTGTGTCAAATTTGAAATGACTAAAACAAGAGCCGTGCCGGACCATTGAGGCTAGCTACCTCTAGCAGACACACTTCTTCGTATATTCTATCCTTTGTTATTTGGTGATCACCCTTGATTTTGGAAGTGTTGTGTTGCGGTGGGCCATTAGGGGTTACCATCAGTCCGGATCAGGCAAATTGGTAGTATCCTACCTTGGGCATTGCCTCACGTGCCTTGTCATATGTTTTATCCTTACGCGCGACCACTACGAGTTTCTATTTAACATGTGCCTATAGGGGACTCACTGGCTACCGACGTTCTACTGGTTGTGTTACAGGACCTGCATAGACCACATTGTTTAAAAACGTGTTAAGGGGGATCAATGTAAAGCCTTAACGCTATTTTTAATATTTTATATTACTGATAGACATTACATATAATAGCGTATTATACTATATATAGATAGTTTAACGGATCCTTAAGAGATGGAAAATACCGTAACATCTCTTGAGTTATTTGCATTTGAGTTTAGATCTAATCACGTTAGAATGTTTAGACCTGACTCGAGTGTTTTGTGTTTTTCTCATTTCGCTCGGGTCAGACTGAGTATTGCAGTGTTCTCGAGGAGCACTTTATCTGGAGCCGAAGACCTAGTCGAAGACTCCATCCTATCCAGTATTAGTTCCTATTTCCGTTTGGCTTGTATTTGCGAACTTTATGAGTCGCTATATTGTATAATTAAATTGTAACAGTTTAAGTAGCTTAATGAACTGCTTATGTATATTATTTCATTTCCGTTGTGAGATTCTGTGTTATTCTGTATATGTGATTCTATGATCTGATTCTATTATACACCCTAAATTGATTACCTGTCAGTTTTGAATCGTTCGAGTTGGACATGTATGGTTATATTGTCAACTTGGATTATTCAGAAAACGCGGGTTGTCACAGTTGGTATCAGAGCTAAGGTTTAGAAACACCTTAGCCTGGGGGTAAAACTCATTATAGATAGGGTTAGAAATACCCTAGAATGAGTAGAATCATTTCTAAGAGAGCGTATTTTGAAAGTATAAAATGTTTAAAAATCAAACCTATTTTCAAATCTCTTTTTAAACTTTAGCCTATTTTCTTTAATTAGGATTCTCTTCAGTTT
Source organism: Allium sativum (assembly GCA_030737875.1). Classification (NCBI taxonomy): domain Eukaryota; kingdom Viridiplantae; phylum Streptophyta; class Magnoliopsida; order Asparagales; family Amaryllidaceae; genus Allium; species Allium sativum. The sequence goes on from JASFAX010006897.1 coordinate 15,815, forward strand.
AAACTTCTCAAAAAAAAATTTTGTGCTTATCTTATCCTGGACTTTTCAGGATGAATCGAGGAAGAGGTAGAAATGCTAGAGGTAGGGGAAGAGGATTTGGTCCCATACCCGAAGCACCAGTTGTTCCAGTTCCTCCAGTTAGATTCACTATTTTGTGCAAGGAATTTTCTCAGCTAGGTGGCACAAAATTTATGGGATCAGAAGGAATTATTGAAGCCCAGCAATGGCTTAAGAGTATTGAAAGGATATTTACTGGCTTGGAGATTACTGAAGCCCAGAAGTGCCAATTAGCTATCTGGCAGTTAGATGAATCAGCTCAAGATTGGTGGGAAATGGTCACAGCTCATACCATTGATGAGAACATCACTTGGGAGTTGTTTAGGTAAAATCTATTGGAATTCATATTCGAAATGTTTATCTTTAGAATCTATCTAATCATGCCTACAAATCTTTAGGGAGGCATTCGCGACTAAGTGGATGCCAGAAGCTGGGAAGTCTCAGTTGTACCGTAGTTTCATGGACCTTAAGCAGGGAACCATGACATTCTCTGATTATGAAAGGAAGTTCAATGAACTGTCCAAGTTCGGCCCTGGTCTGATTGACACTCCTTTGAAGAAAAACGAGAAATTCGTAGCAGGAGCCCGTCCAGAGTATTACAATCTCCTCACTGCTCACATTCATGGCACCTTCACAGCTCTCATTGACATGGCTCTTCGTTATGAGAACCTTGATCCTAAGGAAGCGGTTGTTCATTCTCAGACTACTCAGGGGGAGTCTAGCAATGCAAAGAAGAGGAAACCGAACTTTCAGCAACAGAAAAAGAATTGGCAGAATAGAGGTGGAGTGGGGCATCCACAGAGACAGCCTGTTGACTTGTCCAAGATCACATGCTTCAAGTGTAAACAGCAGGGACACTATGCCAACAGATGCCCAGTTTCAGCAGGAGCTACTGTTCCCCCGGTTCAGATGACTAGGCGAGACCTTTGCTTTATTTGCCTACAGCCAGGCCACCAGAAGAAGGATTGCCCAACCCAGCGAAAGGGTACACCATCGGGAGTTTTTGCTGTTACCACTCCTAAGGTGGAGGATAACAAAGGTACACTCCAAGGCACATTTTCATTACATAATTTACCTGTTTGCGTCTTAATTGATACTGGTGCATCCCATAGCTTTATATCTGTTGATTTATGTGATAAACTTAATCAAGTCCTAAAACCCGAACACGCGTCTAAATTCCTATGTGTATCAAAACCTATTGGTGGACCTGCGAATCTTGAGATGATTTGCAAAGAGGTTAAACTACTTAAAGGTATGCACCGTTTTACTTGGGATTTTTATGTTCTTGGCTTCAAGGCATTTGATATATTATTGGGAGGAGATTGGTTAAGGAAGTTCGATGCCATTATTTCTTGCAAAGCTCGAACTGTTTCTTTACGTTGTGACAAAGGTAAACCCTTGAAGATCGAATGTCAATTGCCTCAAGATATTACAGGAAGCTTCATTTTCTCTCTCGATTCTCATCTTAGTGATTTTAGCACTACTCCTGTTGTTCAATATTTTCCTGATGTTTTTGGAGAAGTAACTTCCTTACCGCCTCATCGTGAAATCGAATTCCGTATTGATCTCATTCAAGGAGCTAGACCCATTGTACTTGCTCCAAGAAGAATGGCACCTAAGGAGAAGATTGAATTAAAGGTGCAAATCGAAGATCTATTCTCTAAAGATCTAATTCGTCGAAGTCATTCAGAATGGGGAGCTGCAGTTGTATTTGTTACTAAGTCAGACGGTTCACTGAGAATGTGCATAGACTATCGGGAACTGAATAAGCTTACTCACAAGAACCGATATCCAATGCCTCGCATTAATGACCTATTTGATCAACTGCACGGAGCCAAGATATTTTCTCAACTCGACCTTGCTACAGGTTTTCACCAATTTCGAATTTCTGAAGATAGTATTCCTAAAACAGCTTTTCGAACAGAAGACGGTTTCTATGAATGGTTAGTTATCCCATTTGGTTTAACTAATGCCCCAGCTTACTTTGTTGACCTCATGAACAGAGTATTCCGGGATGTTCTGAATAGGTTTGTCCTTGTCTTTATTGATGATATTCTAGTCTTTTCTAAGTCTAAAGAAGAACATGAGGAGCATCTCAAGTTTGTTCTTAAAACTTTGAGAGATCATCAACTGAAGGCCAAGTTTTCTAAGTGTCATTTCTGGAGAGATGAAGTTAGGTTTCTTGGACATATTGTTTCGGAGAATGGAATTTCAGTTGATCCAGCTAAGATCGCCGTAATCAAAGTAAGCCCTTTATTTAAAACATCCTTTCATTCTTATTCGATTTATCTTATCTCTCTTATATAGGTATTCATAATTCTTTAAATTTTAGGATTGGAAAACTCCTGAAACTCCAACCGATATTCGTAGTTTCCTCGGCTTAGCTGGCTATTATAGGAGATTCATCGAAAATTTTGCTCGAATTTCTTCACCACTCACAACTTTGACTGGAAAGAATGTTAAGTTCGATTGGAGCGATAAGTGTATAAAAGCATTTAATGAACTTAAACGCAAGTTAACTTCTGCTCCTGTTCTTACTGTTCTAGATGGAAGTGAAGGTTTGACTGTTTACACTGATGCTTGCGGAGAAGGTTTGGGAGCTGTTCTTATGCAGCATGGTAAAGTTATTGCTTATGCTGGTAGACAACTCAAAGTCCATGAGGTTAATTATGCAGCGCATGACTTAGAACTACTTGCTGTAGTTTTTGCTCTTAAGTTGTGGAGGCACCATCTTTTGGGAATTAAATTTGAACTCTTCACTGACCACAAATCATTGAAGTATATCTTTTCTCAGAAGGATCTGAATCAGAGGCAAGTCAGATGGTCGAGTTCTTAGCATCATATGACCTCGACATAAACTATACCCCCGGAAAGGCTAATGTGGTAGCCGACGCTTTGAGTAGAAACAAAGCAATGTTATTCCAAATTACTGCTTCTCCAGCCCTTATGGATCGCATTATTGCTAAGCAAGAAGAAGATGAAATGCTTAGGCGAATAAAGGAAAGCGTTCTCAATAGAGAAGTTGTAGATGTGCAGAAGGGATGGGGCGCTGAAATTGGTACCGATGGAATTTTGAGGATCAACAATCGTATTTGTGTTCCGAATGTGGATGGTCTAAGACAAGAGGTGCTTAGGGAGAATCATCAGTCCAAACTTTCTATTCATCCTGGGATCACCAAGATGTATCATAATATGAAGAAGCTTTATTGGTGGAGTGGAATTAAGAGAGACATTTCTATTCATATTAGTAGATGTGCCACTTGCCAACAAGTAAAAGCTGACCATCAGAAGACTGCAGGTTTGTTACAGCCTTTAGAGATTCCTAACTGGAAATGGGATCAAATTTCTATGGATTTCATAGATGGATTACCAAGAACCAGGAAGGGAAATGAAAGCATCTGGGTTATTGTTGATAGACTAACCAAATCAGCCCACTTTATTCCTGTGAAGACAACTCGAACTGCTTCAAGTTTAGCCGAGCTCGATATGAAGGATATAGTCCGACTTCATGGTGTTCCGTCTAGCATAGTATGTGATAGAGATCCCATTTTCACTAGCAAATTCTGGAAAGCTTTCCAGATAACTTTGGGAACTCAATTGAATCTGAGCACGGCCTATCATCCTCAGACAGACGGTCAGACCGAAAGAGTAAATCAGATTCTGGAGGATTTGCTTCGTGCTTGTGCTTTAGATTTTGGGGGATCTTGGGAGGATCATCTCCATCTCGTTGAATTCACCTATAATAATAGCTATCAGGTAATTTAATTCAAATTAAAATTCATGTTTAAATAAATGTAAATCTTGAATTGATCTTTGAAATTCAGGCGAGCATTAAAATGGCACCGTTCGATGCTCTGTATGGACGGCCATGTAAATCTCCATCTTGTTGGATTGAATCTGGAAATCGACTTGTTCTGGGTCCCGAAATGATTTTGGAAGCTTCTGAAAAAGTTGGAGAAATCAGACGGAGGATGAAGATTGCCCAGGATAGGCAAAAGAAGTATGCTGATGGAAAGAGAAGACATTTGGAATTTGTCGTTGGTGATCTTATATTTCTGAAAATTTCACCTTTGAAGAACGTGATTCGTTTTGAAAAGAAAGGGAAGCTTGCTCCGAGATTTGTTGGTCCTTTTCCTATCTTAGAAAAGATTGGCGGTTTGGCTTATAGAGTTGATTTACCGGAGAAACTATCGGGTGTGCATAATGTATTCCATGTTTCACATATTCGTAGATATGTACATGACCCGTTAGCTATAGTCCAGCCTGCTTTATTTGAAGATATGCATGTTGAGCCAAATCTTACTATCGAAAGAAGACCACTTCGTATAGTCGATAAAGATACGAAGCAGCTTAGAAGGAAGATAGTTAATCTCGTCAAAGTTCAGTGGAGTAGAGATGACCGAGATTGCACTTGGGAAACTGAGGAGAGTATCCGCGCCTCAAATCCTGAGTTGTTTGCATAAGGTACCCAGTTCATCTTTAATCATTCTTACGTTTATGCTTATTTCTTTATTTTTCCTTATTCCGTTCTTTTCGAGGACGAAAAGACTTGAGTAAGGGAGAATGTAACGATCTGGTTTTTCAGATCGGGAAAAAAAAAATTATTTAATAATAAATTACAAGAAACAAACAAGCAAATAAAACAAAACGATTAAATTTAGTTAATAGAACGAATATATTCAAAGTTTGTTGATTTTAAAATAAAAATAAATATTTGTATGCAAAGAATTTGAAAACAAAATTGTAATCAAAACGTTATAAGTTCGTTCCATATAATTCTGATAAATTTAAACTAAATAAATTTAAATGACCGCTAATTAAACTCGGTACAATTAAATATAAAAATAGAATTTTTATAAAATGTTCAAAGCACTGATAACTGTGTGCCATTGTGTTCGTCTCGACGTCCTGATTCCAACGGTGTATTTATACTGATATTTTGGTGTTCGTACAGACAAATGAGCAGACAGTTATTTTCATACAGGTGACCCTGTAAAGTAGTGCAACACAAAACAATGGAACTGAAAAATATATGACTTACAAATTTGTACAGATAAACAAAACAAAATATAAATATCTCCATGACGATAAAGAGCATTAAAAGAATGATGTCGGCCACATTTACTTCCCTTCCTTGCATTTAATGAGGTAATGTGGTACATCATTTGCAAGCCACAATTTTCTTCGTGCATTAATGAGAAGTGATGCACATGACACTTTTTTTCTTTGGAGCATTTAATGAATGATGTAGTGCATCATTTCTTCTGCCAAATAAACACCACAAATTCACCTACCCCATCTTATATATATCAGCATCCCAAGCTCCATCCGCTCCCTCTCCATTTCATTGTCTCTTCTCCATTCACCATTCTTGCTTCAGAAACTTTCTTACATAAAAAAAAAACAAAGAAAATAAATACAATGAAAGCACGCATAAAGTAGACAGCCACCATCCCTTCCCTCATGCTCTCCACGTCCTCTCTTGCTCCGCCCTCTCTTTGACGCCATACAACTCCGGCAACCTCGACAACAACCGCGACATCAGCTCCGTTCTCTTCGCCGCGTCCATCTCATCGTCATTTAGCTCTCGGAACCGAAAGTGAGTTGTTAATCACGTCTAAACTTTTCTAATGTGTTTGCTATATATTTATACACATATGAACGTTAGTGTATGCATGCGGCTTGTAGTTTATGTGCTTGTGTAGATGGAACCAAGCTTGTGTTTTACTGTGTGTTGTGTTGAGTTTGGGATGCATGGTGTACATAAACTTGTTGTGTTACTAACAAAAAATTAAAACAAAGCTATCTCTTCTTTCCTTGGAACATTGTGTACTGACAATGGGTTTTCCACTTTCATTTTATTTCACAAACATTTTATTCTGTTCACCTTCCCCATCTTAATGCTTCCTTTCCCATTCTTTTCTTAGCTGCTACTTGTTCGTAGCTTATATCTATGCTTGCACTCACGTTTTCAAGGAAAAGGGATGATTTTTACACATTTTTAGTTAGGTTTCCTTCCCCATCAAGACTAAAAACGTGTTAAGGAGGGAATCTTTCCCATTTGTCTACTCCTTACCCAACTGTTCACAATTTTCTGATAATATACATAAAAGAAAGGAGCTTCTTTCCCCTTTCTACTCTAAAGTACAAAACGCATGGAGCAAGGTGTCTTTCCACTTTTGCTGTATGAAAACAAGGCACATTCAAGACATATATTCAACGCAAGAACACAACAGTGAAAAGAGTTGGGTGTATGTTTTTTTTATAGAGCTGTGCATGTGTTTGTACTGCACAAAGGGACGTCATAGCATGGTGTGCAAAAGAGAGAAGGTTTCATGACAGCAAAACAAATGGGAGAAGGGTGCTTGTTGCGCGCAGTGGAGCTTTTGGGTCTGGGCGTGCTATGACTTAGTTTGGGGTGTGTGTGGATGGGCCTATACGTGAATTTACATGTGTGCATGTATGCGTGACAGCGTGAGTAAATATATAAATTTCATGTGTCTGAATATGCATGCGTGTGTGTTAAAGTTTTGTTTACTGTGTGGCGTGTGTGTCAGTGTATGGTGCATGCCGTGCATATGTTAGTTAAACATAGAAAAAAATAAAATCGGATAGCTTTGTAAACTAAAAAGACATCTTTTGCAGACCCAAAATATTTAGAAAGATATGTAAGATCGTAAAAGGGACACATCGAACTCAAATGGCTCTGTTTCAAAAATGTACTGTGCAAGCTTTTTCACAGTTTCAGTGCAAACCGAACACCGAAACTGACGAATGAATATATTTCGGTAATCAACGCGACGAGACGGACACAACGATATATAATTTGCAGTGTTTGCATGCTCCATTCAAAAACGCGTTACGGACCCCTTTGACGTAAGAATGCGGACATGAAACGGAGGTCAAAACGTCCGATTTTCGCGAAACAAATTCCACCGTTGGATTACTGTTAACGAATAGAATATTTTTCATGTTTGTCCGACCTTGTTTTGAAGAGATTTTAAAATCGCTAAAATTTGAACTGTTATGCGCAGCTTTGCAATGAAAATTGCGCGACCGACGACATTCAAATTTTTCGATGAAATTTTTACAGCTACTACATTTCATGATACGTATTTCAAATATCAAATTCCCGTTATGAAAAAAAAAAGAATTGTTTCAAATTTTGAAGATTAAACTTTGGTTTAAATTATATACATGAAAATTTGATTTAAATTGATAAATGAAATATTAAGTGATTTAAATTTTATTTTAAACTTATTGAAATAACCATTGTTGAACCTTTATTAAAAAAAACGTTAGCCTAAATATTTTAGGAAATAAATTTCAAAATTGTAAATTTTGGATACAAATTTAGTTGAGAAAAACAATATAGTTAAATGAAGTAAAATTATGAAATTTGAAAGTGATCTTAAGTGAAATATTCAATATTTGGAAATTGTAAATTTTATAAAAGAAAATACAACTTTACTTTATTGATTTGGAACTTTGGAATTAGACACAAAGTTAAGTATACGACAAAATATTGTTAATATTTCAAAGTGGAATATTTGATGGTTCAAATTTGAATAAGGAAGTAGAAATACAATTATGGTTTCATCTATTCGAAATTTATCAATGAAAAATAAAATTGAATAACGTTAGTTGTCAAAGAGACTGGAGCCAGTTATGGACACATTCTCTGTCGATACTGGAACCAGTTTGATAACTATATTCGTGAAGTGATGATACAAAATGAAGTGGTTGTTTTTGGTGTACGTTGCTGGATTGAAGAAAGTGAACGATAATGGATGACCGACACTTGTGTCAAATTTGAAATGACTAAAACAGGAGCCGTGCCGGACCATTGAGGCTAGCTACCTCTAGCAGACACACTTCTTCGTATATTCTATCCTTTGTTATTTGGTGATCACCCTTGATTTTGGAAGTGTTGTGTTGCGGTGGGCCGTTAGGGGTTACCATCAGTCCGGATCAGGCAAATTGGTAGTATCCTACCTTGGGCATTTCCTCACGTGCCTTGTCATATGTTTTATCCTTATGCGCGACCACTACGAGTTTCTATTTAACATGTGCCTATAGGGGACTCACTGGCTACCGACGTTCTACTGGTTGTGTTACAGGACCTGCATAGACCACATTGTTTAAAAACGTGTTAAGGGGGATCAATGTAAAGCCTTAACGCTATTTTTAATATTTTATATTACTGATAGACATTACATATAATAGCGTATTATACTATATATAGATAGTTTAACGGATCCTTAAGAGATGGAAAATACCGTAACATCTCTTGAGTTATTTGCATTTGAGTTTAGATCTAATCACGTTAGAATGTTTAGACATGACTCGAGTGTTTTGTGTTTTTCTCATTTCGCTCGGGTCAGACTGAGTATTGCAGTGTTCTCGAGGAGCACATTATCTGGAGCCGAAGACCTGTAACGACCCAAAAAATCTGAACCAATTTAAAATTTTTAAATTGACTAAAATAATGGATTTTAAATATTTAAAATAGATATTTTAAATAATGGCAATGAAAACTGAGTTTGAATCGACAATTGAAAACGAATATAATTAATTATAATTATAAACAAGGCCTGAAATGGCGTGGCAGTTTCAAAAATTGAATTTAAACTTTGTCGGACTGTACCGGGTGCAAAACAATCCGGATTTTAGTGAAACCAAAAATATTTAAATCTGTTAGTGAATACCTTTCTAACGAATCTGAAAAATCGAAATTTGATAGCGGGAATCAAAAGATATGTCCAGTTGAAAATTATGAATAGTCGCTATGGAATTCAGGCCCTTAAAAATGGACATTTTGCAAACGACCTTGGATTTCGACGAAACCACTTTTGTTGGGTCCGGGATGTGAAGTTATTGCTAGGTTTCAAATTTCATAATTTTTCGAATCAATACGTGAGCGTGGCAAAGGAAAACGCGTTTGACCAGTTTCAGTTGATTTTAATCGACTGGAAATTGGCCATTTTTCAAACGGTCTCAGAATTCGACGAAACTAGTCTTGTTAGGACCGTATCGTCAATACGAAGCTAGAAAATAATTTTCTAGAATTTTTAGAGTTAGTATGTGATCCCGGTAATTTGAAATGTACGTTTAAAATTCAATATAGTGATTTAAATGTAAATTCAACGGAAACTGATTGTAACGATCGAATCAGCTTGCGATACATATCCCATTGTGTTCGAAATGGGGGTAGAACGCTAGGGACGACAGTTGGTGGGTCCCATTTCGACTTTGAATAAAAAGTCAACTTTTAAATAGAAATTTAATAATAATAAATAATTATATAAACCCTTTTCTCTCTCTCTCTCTCCTCACTTTCTTTCTACCGTTCGAAAAAAAAAAACCTAAACTAAACCGCCGCTTCCCCGATCATCCACCTCCGCACGTCGCCACCCCCTTCGCCTGGAGCTGCTGTCGCTGCCTCTTCTTCTCTCCCCTCTTCTACCTCGAATCGTGACGAACCCAAACCCCCCCTGAAGCCATCGCGACGCCTAAATTCGCGAGCCCCCCCGTTCGAGACCCCTCCGCTTCGCCAGCTCCTCCTCCTGCCGCCGAGCCTGGCCGTCACCCCCCCTTCTTCGTAGATTAAAGTAAGTTGTTTTTATTTTATTTTATTTTTATTTTAATCTGAAAATTTCGATTTTAGGGTTTAAAACTGTTTTTTTTTAAAGGGTTTAAAACTGATTTTTTTGAAAGGGTTTAAAACTGATTTTTTGAAGGGTTTAAAACTGATTTTTGAAAAGTTTAAAACTGATTTTTGAAAAGGTTTAAAAACTGATCTTTAAAAGGTTTAAAAACTGATGTTATTTGAAAAAAAAAGGAAAAGATTAGAACTTTAAAAAGGAAAAGATTTAAACTTTAAAAAGAAAAAGATTAGAACTTTAAAAAGAAAAAGATTAGAACTTTAAAAAGAAAAAGATTTGAACTGGGATAGAAAGATCAGATTTTTTAGAATAGAAAAGATCATATTTTTAAAATAGAAAAGACGGAATTTTTATTAAGTAGAAGAAGTAAGATATGATTTTTATATTTTTAAAGTAATAAAAATATAATTTTTACATCATAGGAATATTAAAAATATAATCTTTATTTTTGAAAAGGCGGAATCTATATTTTTGAAATGTGATTTTTATATATTGAATAACATAGTAAAAATTCGATTTTTACATATGTAGAGAATACGGGCAACGAAACGACAAAAGGCGAGATTGGCGAAGATTTCTATAAAGGAAGAGTCGTGGTATTGGATATCTATTGGTGAGAATTTCTCACTCTTCAATTTCTTTTTCTAGCCATATATATATATGTGTGGAAATAAAAGTGAATTGCTATATATATATATATATATATATATATATATATATATATACGCCCCTCGTCCACAAACCATGGACGATATTTATTTGGTTGAAATTGTTGTGAAAATTGATTGATAGCGAATGATTGTTTGGGATTGTTTGTGGTTGATATTGATTGATGGTGGTTGAAAAATACCCATTTGTGGTTAAGAAATATTTGGTTGAAACCACATAGGATTAGTTTTGTGGAAATGAAATAAATATATACATGCCGCCTGCGTGCGAACTAGATGCATGATCCCCATTGTCAAAAACCGCGAGGTTTTAAGGTAGAGCGAGGAGCCGTACTAGGGAAGGTCCCGGTTTTAACTACCCTTCCGTTATGCTGCCGAAATTTTGAATAATATTCGTGTGTTTGAATTATTTTCATATGCTTAAACTATATTTATTCATTGAATAGAAAACATTCATGTGTTGAATTGATATTCATTCGTTGATTAGAAATTCATGTGTTGAATGGTATTCATATTTTGAAATAAATTGTTTGATAATAAAAATCACATTTTTATCTATATATAGAAACTATAGAAAACATTCATGTGTTGAATTGATATTCATTCGTTGATTAGAAATTCATGTGTTGAATGGTATTCATATTTTGAAATAAATTGTTTGATAATAAAAATCACATTTTTATCTATATATAGAAAACATTCATGTGTTGAATTGATATTCATTCGTTGATTAGAAATTCATGTGTTGAATGGTATTCATATTTTGAAATAAATTGTTTGATAATAAAAATCACCTTTTATCTATATATATAAAAACCTATTTTTGTCACCTATATGAACTATATAGAAAAATAGTGTTTTGAAATGAATTGTTTTACAATAAAAATCACATTTTTATTGTATGCATAAATCGTTGAAATGTGAAGTGTTAAAAATAGCCACTTGTTCAAAATAAACATATATGAGTTGAAATATTCATTAATTAGCTAATGAAATGATTTGCACCTATTTATGTAACATTAGAATGAATGGTGTTTTTAAACCAAATAGAAATCAAATATGAAGTTGAATAGAAAATGATAAATGATAAGAACTGTATATATATGTACATGCATATTCATTGAACAGGATATAGCAAAGGGGCTAGAGAAGAGGAATAAAATTTTGTGCCCGACAAATAGGTACACATTTACTGTTTTGTTTGGGTGATGATTTTATGAGCCTGTTGGCTAGCCGCTTGGCTTTTTCTTTTTCTTTTTGAGATTAGAAGGACCGGGAAAGCTATTTGCGATTTCCCGATGCTCCCGGTGCAGGGGAGGTTATGGCGAAATTTTCCAAAATTTTAAGGCGTTAGTGAAATATTTGAAGTGAAAACGATATTGAAATCATTGAATGAACTATATTTATATAAATATATAAATATAAATAAAATTAAAACGAAACGTAGTCGTGCAGTTCGTGTTTTGAAACCGTGTTTTCAAACAACTAGTACGGGAAATCCGACCATTGGATTTTCCCGAAACCTCAACCGTCGGGTTCGCCTTGGAAATATCTTCCCAACGGCACCAACCTTGTAAAAATCCAACGGTTGGATTGTCTGGAATGTTTAAATCAAATCTGATGAAAAACAGCGCCAGAAGCGATTATATATATATATATATATATATATATATATATATATATATATAATTATATATTTAATCGAATAACGACGCTGCAGTTCGTATTTTGAAATCGAAAATTCAAACGATTGTACCGGGAGATCCGACCGTCGGATTTTCCCGAAACTGGAACCGTTGGATTCGTTTTGAAAAGACCTTTCTAATGATGTAAATTTTGTGAAGATCCAACGGTTAGATTTTCAGATATGTGTAAATCAAATCTGAAGAAAAACAGCGCCACGGCCGTTTTATGGCCCGAAGCGTCGTTTTGAATAAATTGGCTATTTTAAAATAAATAAAAATAGCGATAAATCGTTATAAAATATCATAAGCGATATGGAATGGAAATAAACTGAATTTGCTCGATTTATGTAGTATTTGATGGTTGAATGTGTTTGGTGTGAAAAGTACATTAAAGAACAAAATTGCTGTTGTCGAATGATTTAACCATTAAAGTAAATTGATTTGAAATTCTAGATGTACGTGAATTATTTGAGAAGGCCGAGTTAATTCTCATTTCAAATAATTGACCGACGATTGAAATTCGAAGATGAAGACGGTGGTCGAAGACTGGAGATCTTCACCTCGTTTGGATGGTAACCGAGGTCCTGATTGGGAGGCATCCCGAAATATGGATAATGAGTGGTGATCGTCCTGACGTACGTGTTGATCGAAGGGTTTGCGAGGTATTTAGTGCCTCCGGTTTCGTTCAGACCCAGAACGAACTTGTAAATGGACTGTGTATCTGACATTGGAGTTTATTCTGTGTTGATTGATTTCTGTTAAATATACATCTGTTTGGCGGCGGAGAATTTATTCTTTTGCTTAACGCCCTTCTCTGAAACGCACGAGCTCAGAGGTTGTATATCGATGGACATCAGTCGCATGGCATGAATTGCCTGTGTGGCATACTGAGATGCAGTGATCAGGGCTTCTGTTGAAAAGCAAAGTCTTGTGGTGATGATCAAAGCACCGCCTGTGTGGCGTAGCTTTGTGTATAACGTGAATTCGCGAGCCTCACACCCCGGTATGAACCTAAAACGGGAGAAGGACCTCAGGGAGGGCATGCGTTTCTTTCTAGCTAGGGTGGTGTCAGTGACCTACCAGCCCTGACATTTATATACTTTTTACCTATGTGGTTGTTTCTGTTGCGAGGCGCCTCGGTTTGATCGGACGATCCGGGTCCGATGGAGTCATTCGTTGGCTCGTTTACGCCCCAAAGGGCGGGGAAACGTATTGTTCAGGCATTTTAATCCACATCGGTGGACCGGCCCTGACGATCCAAGGGTCCACCTGAGTCTGGGTCCTGTGGCTCGGGCTAGAGAGTCACGAATTCGGTAAGGACTATCTTTTGCCTTGGTTCATGACGGAAATCCAATTTCCAAATACGTGACTGTGCGGTTTTGATTGTAT
>JASFAX010006898.1:0-29275 GCA_030737875.1 Allium sativum
AGATAAGGTCGTCTCAGAATATGTAGTAAGCTCAGTCCTTATAAGAGAAAGTAATGTAACTCAATACCCAATTTACTACGTTAGCAGAAGGCTAAAGGACGTAGAAACTCGATACCCAGTAATGGAAAAACTAGAATATTACCTAGTACTTACAACACGAAAACCCAGAGGGTAATTCCAAGCTCACCACGTTAAGGTTTTAACTAGCTTTCCGCTTAAACAGGTGTTCAGTAGGCCAGAAACCTCAGGAAGGTTAGTCAAATGGGGAGTTGAACTTAGCCACTACAAGAATGAGTTTCATCATCGAGCGGAATTTAAAGGAAAAGTCATCGCAGACTTCGTGAATGAGTGCACAAGCTATATTACAGAATAATCAGTTAAAGAGAATGACTTAAAGGCCAAGTGGCAACTTTTTGTAGATGGACCCTCAATCGAATAGGGAGCAAGGGCATGTTATAATATAACTCTGACGGACACCGCTTGCACTACACCATGAAGTTAGGATTCCCAGCAACTAATAACGTAGCCGAATATGAGTCAATGATGGCCGGTTTGAATCTGGCACTACAGTTGATAATACCTCGAATAGAAATCTTTGATGATTCTCAAGTAATGGTAAACAAATAAAGATAACCTATCAAAGCAAGGATGCACGGCTAACCCTATCTGTGAAAAGGATATTAAAGATGCTTTCCCGATTTGAGGATTTTTTAATTCATCAAATGCCCCGAGGAGAGAATACTCTAGCGGATTAACTAGCCAAATTAGCCAGTTCCCAATTGGCCCCCGATACTCGAGTAATTCCCATGGGTTATCAAGAAAGACCTAGTATCAAGCATGAAGAATCAGAAACGGGAAAAGATTTATTAGTCCTAACTAGATCCCAAGCCTTGAAAAGGGGGGGTGAAGGAAACAAAGAGGAAAACTCTAAAGTGGAACCTCTTTTAACGGAGAAGAATTTCCATCATGAAAATACCTGGATGACTCCCATGGTAGATTACCTCCTAAACGGAACATTACCCCCTAGTAAGCAAGATGCAAGACGCAAGACACAAGAAGGATAAAACACCAAGCTCCTATATTTGTGATTATGGATAATATACTCTATAAAAAGGGGCAATCACTTCCTTATTTAAGATGTGTCAACTCCGAAAATGGGCTTAACTTGTTAAAAGAGGCTCATGAAGGACTGTGTGGAGACCATTCGAATGGAATTAATCTATCCAAAAGGGTCAAGCGATAAGGCTATTATTGGCCATAGATGGTTAATCAAGAAATTGAATATGTCAAAAAGTGTGAAAGAAAAGGTACTCTAAGGTACCCCGGCTTCCCCCTAGCGAGCTAAACACTATCTTAAGCCCTTGGCCATTAAATGTGTAGGGGATAGTTCTAATCGAACACTTGCCAATCTCCAAAGGTGGAGCTAAGTATCTCATAGTAGCCATCGATTACTTCACCATATGGGTGGAGGAGAACCCCTTCCAACAATCATGTCTAAAAAGGTGTTGAGATTCGTAATAAAGAATATTGTTACCCCTTTTGGAATCCCTTATAAGAACATATCGGATAATGGAAAACAATTCGAGAGTCAAGAATTCACGCAGTTTTGTGAGAAATATAGAATTACCAAAAGTTTTTCCTCGGTAGCCCATCCAAAAGCTAATGGAGCTGTCGAAGCTGCCAATAAAACCATAAGGAAAATGCTTAAAAAGCGCCTAAACTAAGACAAAGGAAATTGGGCGGAAGTGTTACCCTTAGTGCTTCGAGCATATATTACTTCTTCCAAAACAGCAACGGAGCACACCTCTTTTTCCTTAACATATGGATGTGAAGCCATGCTTCCGATTGAGATTGAAATCCCATCACATAGAAGGATGGATTATGCGTTTAATCCCAATCAGAAGTTGAAAAAGGAACCCTTAGACCTAATACAAGGATTGAGAGATGAGGCTACATACAGAACAACTTAATATCAAAGGAGAATCACAAAATACTGCAACACAAAGGTAAAGACTAGAACCTTTGCAAAAGGAGAATTAGTTTTACAAAGAGTAATGGCTAACACAAAGAACCCAGCGGATGGACCGCTTGGCCCAAATTGGGAAGGACCCTTGATCGTCCATCAAGAAGTTATGCCCGGAGCATATCGATTATGCAGACCCAATAGTGATCTCATTCCGAGAACATGAAACTCGAAACATTTAAGACCATACTTCTCAATGATAAAGGAGTAAGGGAAATGGCTTCCCTCCAAAGATGATCACATAACCAAGGGCACAGAAACCCTTTCAAAGCTTAAAGAAACCCAAAATGGGTCAAATCGCAAAAGAATCAAATCGCTTGTCATCGCCAAAATTGGTCAGGGCAAGGCATCCCCCGGAGGGGGGGGGTCGTGTGTTAGTCTTTCTCCATGCCTAAATCAGAGTGAGCTAGTTTAAAGCATCAAAAATGTATGTCTTCGTTTCACACTAGAAATAGTCACGGTGGAGCATATAAAATTAGCATGCCCTGCCTCTACTCGTAGAAGATTACGCCCTGCCTCTGCTATGAACAAATTATGTCCTACCTCTTCTCGTAGAAGAGCACGTCCTACCTCTGCTTATGTTCCACGTTACCCGCAGGAGGGAATGCAAACCCCTATCGTCGCCTACGATGGTCAGGATAGGGCACCCCTTAGAGGGGGTGGTGTGTAAGCCTCTTTCACTACATACGATGGTCAATGTAGAGCATCAAAAGAGTAAACCTTAATTTCGTGTCTACAATGGCCCGGTTTAAGTCTCTAAGACCCTATAATCTCCTACGATGATCAGGATAAGGCGCCTCCTGGAGGGAGGTCGGGTAAGTCCTTGGGCCTTGCTTATCGGTAAGCTAGCCAAGCGCACCTGATGCACTGGCCCAAAGAGTGGCCAAATAAGCATGTACATCCTCTTCTTTGACAACAAAATCCCAAAGAGTAGCTCAGGAAGCACGTACAACCTCCACTTCAAAAATCAAATTGAAGGGGACACTAAATATTAATACCAGAAGGGGATTTTTGGTCTTCAATCTTTAATTACCCGAACAAAGGTTGGTTCGGGACTTTCATTAATACTGGAAGGGGATTTCTAATCTTTAATTACTTGAATATGGGTTGGTTTGGGACTTCTATTAATACCGGAAGGAGATTTCTCATCTTCAATCTTTAATTACCCGAACAAGGGTTGGTTCAGGACTTCTATTAATACTGGAAGGTGATTTCTGGTCTTCAATCTTTAATTACCCGGACAACGGTTGGTTCAAAACTTCTATTAATATCGGAAGTGGATTTCTGGCCTTTAATCTTTAAGGTACTCGAGTAAGGGTTAGTTTAAGCTACTATCAAAACAGGAAATCGGTCATCGGCGTCCAACCTTTAACAGTCAAGTAAGAACTAGCACAATAACAGTACCTTGAAGGTCTTGTTATGCAATCCAACTTTGAAAACCACTCACAAATGGAACGAAAAAGAATTTAGAAAGGGAAATTTGACCTAGAAAGTCGAAAATACCCCTTCACTTGGGGGGGGGGGGGGAAGGTTACTACCAAAATTAAATCCTAAACAAGCTGACAAGTGAAGGGGTATCGGAAGAACACAGGAACAGGAGAATCCTCTGAAGGAAAAAAGCCAAACACCAGAGAGAGCTCAAAAGCTACTGTAACACCCCGTGTTTTCTATGAATATTAAATTTGGCAACACAAAGAATACTTAATTTTTAGAAGAAGAATTAAGTAAAACAGACTATACCATTGCATTCATCTCAAAATTCTGGTCAAGATGGGCTTAAAGTTTGCGTTAAACAAATAATGTATGAGAAAGTTATGGACCTTGGAAGTTTGTATTCATATAAGGGAAATGTATGTATGTATGTATGTGTATATATATATATATAAATTACTAAAATAAAATCAACCTAAAATTCAAGAAAAAATTCAAAACAGCGAAAGCGGGAAGGCAAAATGCCGAAGCAACCTATTTTTTGGGCCGACCCGAGACCCGCTGGGTCAACCTGGGGTCAACTCAGGTTGTTTGGAGTCGGTCCCATCGGCCCAGAATGGCCTGTGACGAATTCTTATATTTTAGGGCATACGTGGTGTTCTCTAATTGGCCTGATGATGCATTTTCTTGGACTAGATGGTTTGGATGGATCCTATGTCGATCTAAAGGCTCTAATTAATCCTACACATCTATAAATACATATCTAAATTTAACCCTAACCTCATAACCCTATTCTATGATGCCACCATGTTGTACATCTCGAAACTAGCCTAGCCTCTTTCTTCTTCTCCAAACTAGAAATCAAATTGGAGAGCTTCAAATTAAAGTAAAGGTTTTTCGCTCCAATCAACAAAGGGAGATTAGAATCGCTACAACGTCAAATAATTCTCTTTTTCTAATCCTATTGCTGTAATTTCAGTTATTATTCAGATTTGAACACGTAATAGGAATCATGACTGTAATGAATCGAATCTAGAACTATGCCTAGTTGTAATGATAATCAATTCTGATTCATTCTTATTCTTTTGTCAAGTCTGAGATTACCTATGCCCGTGAGACTGTTACTAGTGATATAATTGAATCTATCTTGTTATGCATTAAATTGGTGATTCTTTTATGTTCAGTTCTATCGAATCTTTGTGCCTATGATGTAACTTGCTCGGTTTGCTCATGTTTATTGTTAATGTACAACAAATCTATTGGAACCATGATTCTTGTGTTTAGTACTCCTTTACATGGTTAATCTCTTATGTCAATTCTTGCGTTTCTTATCTATTCCCCTTTTTGTTTTGTTTTATTTTATGAATACAAGGTTCAATTGGAAACCTAGTTTGAATCTTGTTGTATGTGCGATTGTAACGCGGGGAATTGGGTATAACATATTGAAGTAATTTTGGACATAACAAGTAAATGAGACATAACTTGAATTGACTACAATTATGGATAATTGGCATACAAAAATCTAGACTTGGACATGTAAATATGTAAATTGGCTTAAAGATGAACAAGCCTAACCCGAGGTTAGATTGAGTTGCGGTGTAAGGCTGCTCAGAACCATCTGGCACATCTAGTGACTGCAACAACAGATCTAATGTGAGTTTTTAGCGCATTAAGCCCAAAACCCGAGGTTAGAATGAGTTTGCGGTAGAAGTCTGCCCGAAACCGCCAGGCACATCCAGCAACCACAAACAACAGTTCGAATGTGAGAGGTTGGTGCATAAATGAACGAATTAGTGCTTATGAACAGACATGCTAAGAATGGTAAGGTTACGTAACATATGAATAGGCGACACTTAACCAATACAACATGTTAATTGAACAAATAGGTGGGGTTAGGTTAAATTGAGAAAACTTAACCGTTATAACATGTTGATTAGGAAACCCTAGTAACGGGGACCCATTTCAGTAGTAACCCACATAGATGTATCATGGTACCCTGAACTAGGAAGGGTGGGGCATGAATACTGGGCTGATTATAAGCGGTCAAAATAACGGCAGGTGGTGCGTCAGTATAAGTTCCGACGGAGTACGAGCGTGCACGTACTCCGAAGTGGAAAAATCAGGCACTAGGCATTAGTAGTTATACACTGTGCATCTTGAATTGTGTCGAGTTGCCATCATAGGGATCGATACATCCCATGGTGGGACCAGCATAGATATCTACAAACAAGCGGGGCCGAATGACACAAGCAATAAATATATGCGAGTTGAATTCGATCGATAAAGGGATCATTTTATTAAGAACACATGAGGCTAGTTGAAACACTTGTTAGTAGGTGCAAAGAAATAGAAATGAGTGCGATAACATATTCAGTTTATCTTGCCTTACCTTGTCTTATGTTATCTTCTTACTATGGCATTGTCTTATATTCAGTTTATTCATGTCATGATCCTTTTTCTTGTTTACATGCTGAAAATCACTGGGCTTACCAGGCTTATGTCTGACCCATTTTCTTTTGTCTTATTTTCTTCCGTTTCCCCAATTAGGTTCGCAGGGAGGAAATACTTCAGCTTAGTTCAGACCTTTTCCAGCTTGAAAAGAGTAGATGTATTGCTTGGATTCTCTTTTCTTGGGCTATGGTTGTGGTCACACTTTTATTGGAGATTTATGTCGCTTACTACTGTTTTATGCTGCTTTATGTATTTGGAGATTTTAATCAAGACATAGGTTTTATTGTAACGACTTGGAAGTTGGGTTTTTAGACGATGGTTGTAATGTTTTGACTAAACCACGATATTTATGAAATAATTCCAGTTTTTCTCGCTGTTTGTATGTTTGGTTTCTAAATTATATGTATCTTTTACCTATAATGCTTCACCAAAGTTAATGCATTCCCTTTGTGAGTGACCTTAACGGAGGTGGGGTGTTTCACTTGGTATCAGAGCTGATAGTTACCAGATCAGATAAAAATTTTTGAAAACTATTTTCAAAAAGAAGTTTTAAAGAAGCATTTTAAGGAAAAGTGTTGTTTTATTTTAAAGGCATATTCCCCAAAGCCATATGCACTATATTTCTATCCTTTGTTTTGAATCTTTTCTTCTCGTTTCAACATGTCTATGGATCTTAATCTTCCTGAGGGAGTCATAATACCCGGATGGTCCCGTAGTTATTTGGAGGCACGGCACCCGCCGAAAGCCAAGGAGATGTCCCTTCAGCTGTACCCATCGTTCCTCCTCCTCCTCCACGTGCGAATGCTTTCTCGAAGACATGTAGAGATTTTCAAGCTATGGGCGGAAAGAACTTTAATGGGACTGAATCATTCATGGAAGCAAGAAACTAGCTCAAGGAAATAGAAGATTTGTTTGTTATCTTCAAACTGGACGATAGGCAGAAGATACAGTTGGCTGTATGGTTACTTAAGGACGAAGCCACTTTCTGGTGGGAAGTTACTAATGCAGAGAGACCAATTGAGACTTGGGAGGATTTCAGAATGAGGTTTGAAATGAAGTTCCTTCGCAAGCTGAACAAAGCCTACAGATGGAGAAGTTCTTAACACTCAAATATGAAAGCCTATCAGTTAAGGAACACGCATACAAGTTCAACTAGCTGGCTAGATTCGTACTGGAGTTGGTAAACCCTCCACATAAAAAGGCTCCTCGTTTTGCTAAAGGGTTAAACGAGCCACTGCATGGGCTTGCTATGTCCCATATACCTATGGGCGCGACCTATGAGAGATTGGTGGACATGGCACTGTTACAGGAGGAAGACAAGGGTGGGAAGAAAGAGGCAAAGATGGAAGAACCTCTAGAAAAGAAAGTGGAGGGATCACAGAATAAGAAGACGGATTCCAAGAAGGGTGGGAAGAATAACAAACCCTGTGACAAGAGGAAGTGTAATTTTTGTGGCATACCTGGATATCTGGTTAAGGACTGCAGGAAGAAGAAGAGGAAGATGGGTGGTTGTTTTTAATGCGGCGAGACAGGACATATGGCTAAGGACTGCCCAAGAAGGCAAGGGCAGAGGACTGGATCTACTTCTGGAGGGAAGATTCACGCTCTCACAACACCTACGTAAGAAAGAGGTAGAAACATTTCTATTGAGAGTTTAGTTTATCTTTCTGATCATCTTGTTCGTACTCTTTTTGATTCTGGCACTTCACAATCTTTTATATCTACTGCTTTAGTTGAACCTCTGCACCTAGATACCAGTATAGTAGAGGATCCCATGGTTGTTTCAAATACAATTGGGGGTTTGCTTATTTATCGATGATTTATTTGGATTTGAAAATTTCTATACTAAGCGTTGGGTTTAGATGTAATGCTTATGTTATGGGTTTCACAGGCTTTGGGTTGATTCTAGGCATGGATTGGTTATCTTGTAATGGTGCCATCCTTGATTGTGAAAAAAGAGTGGTTAGACTTATAACTCGCCTTGGTAATACTCTTGAAATCTCTTGTAATCCCATGAATTCTGTAATGCTTAGCTGCCTAGAATCTCTTGATGCGTCTGTTGAAAATTTGCAATCTGTTAGAGTAGTCTATGAGTACTCGGATGTCTTTGAAGAAGTGAAGGGTTTACCTCCAAAGCGAGGGATAGATTTTTGCATATACCTAGTTGATAATGCAAAACCTGTTTGCTTTACCTGTTAGAGACATGGCTCTAAGGGAAAGGAAGGAGCTCAGCCAGCAGGTTAAAGAGTTGCTCGAAAAAGGGTTCATAAGGCGGAGTATTTCTGAATGGGGTGCTTCAGTAGTGTTTGCAACCAAAGCGGATGGTACACTTCGCCTATGTGTGGATCATAGGGAGCTAAACAAGTTGACCAAGAAGAATAGGCACCCACTTCCAAGAATAGATGACTTATTCGACCAGCTCGTAGGTGCATCAGTTTTCTCCCAACTAGATCTGGCCACCGGATTTCATCAGCCAAGAGTGGCTGAAGACAGCACAGATAAGACCGCGTTCAGGACCCCGGATGGTTTCTTTGAATGGCTTGTCATGCCTTTCTTCTTGACAAACGCACCCACCTATTTCTTAGACTTGATGAGTAGGGTGTTTAGGGAGTTCCATAATAAGTTTGTAGTGGTCTTCGTAGACGACATTTTGATTTTCTCAAAAGGTGAGGAAGAACATGCTTTGCATTTAAGGGAAGTTATGGATACTCTTCGAGCACATCGATTGAAAGAAAAATTCTCCAAATGCCATTTTTGGAGAGAAGAAGTAAGGTTTCTTGGACATATGGTGTCCAAAGAGGGAATAGGTGCGGATCCAGCAAAAGTAGTTGCGGTGCAAGATTGGAAGATTCCACGGAATGCAACCGAAATATGAAGTTTTCTCGGACTAGCGGGCTATTACAGAAAGTTCATTAAAGACTTTGCGAAGATCTCATCCCCACTTACAACATTTACGAAGAAGAATCTAACTTTTGCGTGGGATTTGGATCGTGATGTTTCTTTCGAACAATTGAAAAGGACTCTAACAACAGCCCCAGTCCTGACGTTGCCTGATGGGAGTAAGATATTTACAGTATACACAGGCGCATGCAGTTCAAGACTAGGCGTTGTCTTGATGCAAGAAGGCAAGGTATTTTGTTATGGGGGAAGGCAGTTGAAGGTACATGAGAAGAACTACCCAACTCATGATTTAGAACTAGCTGCCATTGTTTTCACTCATAAATCATGGCGTTATTACCTACTAGGAGAAAGGTTTGAATTGTTTGCTGACCATATGTAACCCCCCACCTCCGCCAGGGTGGCTCTTGCAAGCACTCTGACTTTGGAGGGGCGTTTGAATCAGGTAAACATGCATAATGATATATCAAGGCAGAACAAGAACATATGTATATATGTAAACAGAGTAAATAACATATGATAAAACAGCGGAAGATTTCAAACCATTTCAAAACCAGTCTGGTACAACATAATGTCAACTTTCCAAATAAACAAGTCTAGATAAAAACAACATCAACTGAAAAACTGAAATACATAAGTACTAATCCCCAAAAGAAGTGAAAACCATAGCTAGCTTCATGTCAAACCGTACATGAGATAAATCCCACAAGCAAGCGGTCAGAAATCCAAGCTAAGCTCCAATATTCCCTCCCTGAAAACCTGGGGGGGGGGGGGAATGGAAGAAAAGAGGCGAAAGAAAACAGGTCAGTCAAAAAGACTGAGTAAGCCCTACTACAATCAATGTAAACTGGTAAAGTTTACTGGCATGAGAAGCAGGGATGAACATAAGGATAACAACATACTAGCATGATGATTAACCAACAAGGTAGATAAAGGTGTTATCGCATAATCAGGATTAAGGTTTTGCACCACAGGTGTACTAGCAAACTAACATGACTTGAATAAACAAGTATTGATCCCTTAGCCCAAGCTTTGGCCCAATAACATGAAGTGACCCTAATATGAGGTCCAATAACATGAAGTGACCCTAATACGAGGTCCAACCAAACGGTCTAGTCGATCGGCTCCCTATAAGCCTAACTCGTCACGTGTTGGTGTCAATGCGGCCCAAACATAATTGTAGTCAGACTGTGCAGGGTCTCCCGTCGGGTGTATCAAGCCATAGGGTGGCAACCCCTGGACACCATAAACATGAGTGCACAGTCTCGATCTACTGGTACCCGTGCATGTTTTCCCCGGCTTCGGACTATGTGCACGAGTATAGACCGCCCAGAACTACACCGGCGTACCCTCTGCCGTCTCTTTTGGTCACTTACCTCCTAGTCCAGTAATCGTGCCCCCACCCTAGCCTAGTCCCTAGGGTCATAATGATACAAACTTGGGATTACTGCTGGAGTGGACCCCCATTGCTAGGATTTTTTTAGTGGGTTAAGTACGGTTTAACCCTCTTGCTAATCATGGATTAACTTGGTTAAGTGTAACGATGAGTTCACGACTTAACCCTGATTAATCTACCAAGCCCAAATTGGTTAAGTATTAAGTGGACCATGACTTAACCCTAATCATGAGGCATTAATTAATTTATTGCGCCTTAACCTCTCACATTAGACCTTGTTGTGGTTACTAGTTAAGCCGGGCGGGTCCGGGTAGCTTTACACCACAACTTGGTCTAACCTCGGGTTCAAGGTACAACATGACCAACTTCTCACATTGGGTCCTATTGTTTGTAGCAACTAGTTAAGCCGGTCGGTTCCGGGTAGGTTTACGCTACAAACTCAACCCAACCTCGAGTTGGCCACACTTATATTTTCTAAGTGTCATGTCCATCATGTTTCCAAAACATGTTACAAGTTTTCAAGAATTTGGGTAGACCTAACTCAATAGGTAAATTCCCAATGGGTAGACCTAACTTAATAGGTAAATTCCCAATCTTATGTTTTTATGTCTTTTAAGTTTACCCAACCCCAAACGCAATCCCATCGCTTACATATCGCAATAGCGCATAAAGGATAGAAAGAGGGAACTTGGCATAATCATGACATAAAGATGTTGAAGCCACAAGTTTAACATGGTGGCACATGAAATGTACATATGTTCATATACTTGCATATTACATTTTTAGGCTTCAAAAACATGCATAAAACCAAACTTAGCATATTGGTGATACATGGTGATAAATGACATGTAAAAATGGCCATAAGTTCGCATTTAGCCTCACATGCAAGTTATCATAAGGGATATGATAACTTACATGTTGCCAAAATGCAACCTTTAGCATAAAGCTTGAAGCTTTAAACTCATAAACCCAAGATAAGCTTGCATAACATGATAACATGAACAAAATGATCAACCCAAACTTGCATAACATAACTTGCATATCATATGACAAACTTGCATATCAAACTTGCATAACATAACATGGTGAACTTGCATATCATGTCAAACTTGCATAACATGACTTAGTGAACTTGCATATCATGGAAAACTAGCATATCATATGATCAACCAAACTTGCATCATTCATTTAACTTTAGAGTTTAAGTATGAAAGTAGAAAAGGGCTTACAATGCTTATGAAGACACAAAAATATGACAAAGCCCTTAAGCAACCAATTAGACCCAAAATGCAAGCTCCAAATCAATAAAAATCCTTGCTTTATGATGCAAATATAGAAACTTGACTTGAATGCAAGCTAATAACACTCATACAAGCTTGAAAACACTTGTATGCGTGGAAAATCTCTCATAGAAATTTATTTAGGATTTTATGAAGAGAGTGGAGGCCATGAGAGGGATAATTTTTCCATAGTTTAGTTGTAGGGTTGATTAATGATGATTTAGGGTTAGGTTAGGGTCTTATTTATAGAGATTAGGATTAGTTTCAACGCTAGGATTAAACCCTAGTTCCAATCTCAGCCCTCAAAACCGAATCTGGCCCCCAAGCTCAACACAAACCCAAAATGGTG
Organism: Allium sativum; assembly: GCA_030737875.1. Lineage (NCBI taxonomy): Eukaryota > Viridiplantae > Streptophyta > Magnoliopsida > Asparagales > Amaryllidaceae > Allium > Allium sativum. Next base: position 11,829 of record JASFAX010006898.1, read on the forward strand.
CACCAGGCAGGACTGCCCGGCTGAGCCAGGTCGACAGCCAAGTCGACAGGGCTGTCGACTTGGTCCAACCAAGTCGACTCTCAAGTCGACAGGGCTGTCGACTTGGGGTGCTCTGGCGGGAATTTTCCCGCCTGGCCCAATCTGCCCTAATTTTTCCAAATTCAACTTGAATTTGAAATCTGTTTTTATTTTGAAATTTTCTGAAAACTTCGTTGGGCCTTAATCGGGTCATACGGACTCCGATTTTCGAAAACTCGGACTCTATTTCGCGTATTTTTCCGAGACGAACGCAATGGCATAGCCCGTTTCCCTTGATTCAGATTTTTAAATTAAATTCTGCCTCGATTTACGTTATAACAGGTTATTGAAAATACGGGTTGTTACATTCTCCCCTCCTTAAAGGATTTCGTCCCCGAAATCTTCAAGTTAGGAAGAACGTATCCTACCATCCAACATCCATCTACTCAAAACATCATCCACGAGCAATCATTGTCCTTACAAGATTCTAAATGTTGTATGAACATATGCAAAGGTGTGTGTATATGTACTTATCTAATGCAAATATCATCAATGCAAATTATGTTAGTGAAATGAATCCATATGTATGCAATTCCTAACATAATGTATAACATCTATATGTGTGCACATAACATACGTCCATATGCATCATCCATGTGATAACACAAAAATTTTCATCTATGAATATGCATAAACACTCATGCATATGCAATATGAGGAGTGTGTGAGCCGATCTAGTGCATAACGTGTATAATGCATCCACGAGTAACCACTTGCAAACACTTGCAACCACTTGCAACCATCAAGCATAACATGTTTCAAACACATGTTTCATCCAAAGGGTTTCTACCTAAGGTTCTCATGACAAGATTAACACGATAAACTAGATAAACATGGATAGCAAAGAGAAAGATATGCTAACGAAGAAAAGAGATTGAGAGTGTACCCTCAAAAAGGAATGGATAAAGCCCACGCATCTTCTCCTCGGTTTCCCAAGTTGCGTCTTCTTCGGCTTCACCCCATTGAACCTTCACCAACTTGACCTCTCGATTCCTTAGCTTCTTGGTCTCCGTCCCCAAGATACGAATCGGAGCTCTCCTCAAGGTAGCCTCTTTCTCCACTTCCACATCTTTCAGAACACTCGGCTCAACAACCTCTGCTGATTCATGTAAACACTTCCGGAGATGCGAGACATGAAAACATCGTGTACTCCAGCAAGCTTCTCGGGCAACTCCACTCTATAAGCCATCTGCCCGATCCTCTCTATAATAGGGAATGGTCCAACAAACCTCGGTGCTAACTTCCCAGCGGCTCCAAATCGGACCACATTCCGCAAAGGAGAAACCTTCACGAAAACCATATCCCCAACATTAAACTCCAAATCAGTTCTTCGCTTATCAGCATAGGATTTCTGTCGGTCTTGGGCCGCTTTCATCCGTCTCCGAATCAACTCGACCTTCTCGGATGTATCTCTGATTATATCAGGCCCAAGTATAAGCTCATCTGTAGTCTCCCACCAACATGTAGGCGACTTGCACGACCTCCCATATAAAGCTTCAAATGGTGCCATCCCTATGCTTACCTGATAACTGTTATTATATGCAAACTCAACAAGAGGAAGATGGTCTTCCCAAGTACCACCAAAATCCAGGATACAAAGCCTCAACAGATCCTCGAGTACCCTATTCACCCTTTCGGTTTGACCGTCCGTCTGTGGGTGATAAGCCGTACTTAGATTCAACCTCGTGCCCATAGCTTCTTGCAAGCTATTCCAGAACTGACTTGTAAAGATTGGGTCACGGTCACTGACTATACTAGAAGGGACCCCATGTAGTCTCACAATCTCACGAAGATATACAGACGCTAGCCAAGATGCGGTCCTCTTGCTCTTCACCGGAATGAAATGAGCACTCTTCGTAAGTCTATCCACAATAACCCAAATGCTCGTATTCCCTTTCCTTGACCTTGATAGCCCATCGATAAAATCCATGGAAATACTCTCCCACTTCCATAGTGGAACATCTAGAGGATGCAATAGCCCACCGGGCTTCTTCGACTCGGCCTTAACTTGCTGGTAAATGATACATTTAGAGACAAACTCTGCCATATCCTTCTTCATCCCAGGCCAAAAGAAAATGCGCTTCATATCTTTATACATCTTATCTCCGCCCGGATGAATAGTCAACTTAGAGCGATGCGCTTCCTCAAGAACTTTTCTTACTAAATCTTCTACCATTGGGACACATAACCTTCTGTCTCTCCTCAGCCAACCCTTGTCATCAATAGAATATCGAGCGAGATGACTAGACGCCTCTCTTCGAATCAGCTTATCCATAATCTCAACTATCTGAGGGTCTTCTCTCTGCGAAGCCCCAACTTGATCAAGAATGGTAGGTCTGAGTTCCAGAGATGCTAAAGAACCGGTCATCGACTCAACCGCCAAAGAGAAATCAAAGGTTGCCACATACTCTAAATTCTTCATCTCAACGAATAGAGGACTCAGAGTCAACCTTTTTCTACTCAATACATCCGCTACCACATTCCCCTTGCCAGGGGTATAAGCTATCTCAAAATCGTAGGACGCCAAGAATTCCATCCATCTTTGTTGCCTCAGATTCAGATCCTTCTGAGAAAAGAGATACTTCAATGACTTGTGATCGGTATAAAGCTCAAATCTTTCTCCCAGAAGATAATGGCGCCAAGCCTTGAGTGCATATACTATTGCTGCCAACTCTAAGTCATGAGTGGGATAATTCTTCTCATGCACTTTGAGTTGTCTACCGCCAAAGCATATCACTCTTCCTTCTTGCATCAACAACTCCTAACCCCGTGCCACATGCATCGGTGTATACTGTAAATAACTTCCCTCCATCGGGCAAAGCTAGAACATGTGCTGATGTGAGGGCTCTCTTGAGCTTCTGGAAAGCAAGCTCGCATTCTATGCTCCAAGCAAAAACTAAATTTTTCTTCGTCAATTTAGTGAGAGGAGCGGAAATCTTCGCGAAGTCCTTGATGAACTTCCGGTAAAAGCCTGCAAGACTTAGAAAACTTCTCACTTCGGTTGCATTCCTTGGAGTCTTCCAATCCTGAACTGCCACTACCTTAGCAGGATCCACCGCTAAGCCTTGCTTAGATACTATATGCCCAAGGAATCTAACTTCCCTTCTCCAAAAGTGACACTTGGAGAACTTGGCCTTCAACTGATGCGCTCTAAGCGTATCCATCACCTCCACGAGATGCCTTGCGTGCTCTTCCTCATCCTTAGAGAAGATCAGAATATCATCTACGAAGACCACGACAAACTTGTTCAAAAACTCCCTGAACACCCTACTCATCAAGTCCACGAAATATGCGGGTGCATTAGTCAAGCCGAACGACATGACAAGCCATTCGAAGAATCCATCTGGAGTTCTGAACGCAGTCTTGTCTATACTATCTTCAGCTACCCTGAGCTGATGGAATCCAGTAGCAAGATCAAGCTGAGAGAAAACAGAAGCCCCAACAAGCTGGTCAAAGAGATCATCAATCCTCGGTAACGGGTGTCTGTTCTTCTTGGTCAGCTTATTCAACTCTCGATAGTCAACACAAAGTCGGAGAGAACCATCTGCCTTGGTAGCAAATACCACAGGCGCTCCCCATTCAGAGATACTTCGTCTAATGAAGTTATTCTCAAGCAACTCCTTCACTTGCTTACTAAGCTCCCGCCTTTCCCGCGGAGCCATGTGCCGAACGGGCAAAGAAACTGGCTTTGCATTATCCACCAGATAAATGCGGAAATCAATCTCTCGCTTAGGGGGCAACCCCCTAACTTCATCGAAAACATCCGGATACTCTCGAACCACTCTCACAGACTGAAGAGTTTCCATTGACGAGTCGAGTGATTCAAGATAGCACAACATGACGGGACCTCTCGGATTACAAGAAATTTCTAGGGTGTTCCCGAGGCGAGTCACGAGCCTCACAACCCTATGCTCACAATCAAGGATGGCTTTATATCTGGAAAACCAATACATGCCCAATATCAATCCGTATCCCCTAAAGCCAAGAACATAAGCACTACACAAGAACTCTACACTCAGTATAGAGATCGTCAAATCCCCACATATCATAGATAGATGGGCGGAACCCCCAATAGGATTTGAGACACAGACGGGATCATCTACCAACCTAGTACTTAGGTGCAAACTATCAACAAGATCAGATGAGATAAAGCTATGCGATGCACCAGAATCAAACAAGGTACGAACTGGAAAATCAGAAATATATACAAGGCTCTCAACAGAAATACTACCTCGATCGGGAACTGGAGCGACATTGAGAGCATGAACTTGCCCTCCTGAAGGTCCAGCACGCTGAGTCTGACCCTGGCCTTGCCCTTGCTTCCTCGGGCAATCCTTACTGAAATGTCCAGTCTCACCACAGAAAAAGCATTCACCATTCTTCCTTTTCCTCTTCTTACAATCCTTAATAAGATGCCCAACTGAACCGCAATAATGGCACTTCGCCTTGTTGTTCTTGCCCTTGTTGTTGTTCCCCTTGTTGCCTTGACTCTTGTTCTTGTTCTTGTTCTGATTGCCTTGACTGCTCTGACCACTTGGATTTCCCTGATTTCCTTTCCACTGGGAATCAGTCTTCTTGGCTTGAGTATCATTCATCTTGATCTCTCTCTTGACATCTCCCTGAAGTAATGCCATATCAACCAAGCTCTCAAACGTGGCCCTATGGGGAATATGTGACATAGCCAATCCCTGCAACGGCTCATTCAATCCTCTAGCAAAACGAAGAGCCTTCTTCTGAGGAGTATTCACCATATCCAAGCCAAAACGAGCTAACTTATTGAACTTGTTCACATATTCTTTGACAGACATATCTCCTTGTTTCAAAGTTATGAACCTCTCCATTTGCAGATTCTCCTCAGCAGAAGATAGAAACTTAAGCACGAACCTTGCCCTGAAATCGGCCCAAGTCTCAACAGGCCTAGTACCAGTGTTGACTTCCCACCAATAAGCGGCTTCATCCTTCATAAGCCAAACCGCCAACAAGATCTTCCTCTGATCGTCTAACCCAAAGATGGCAAATAAATCCTCGGTCTCTTTCAACCAATTTCTGGCCTCTACAAAAGTCTCAGTGCCTTGAAAGTTCTTGCCACCCATTGCTTTGAAGTCTTTGCAAGTCTTTGCGAAGTCAGCTTGAGGATGCTGAGGGGGAGGAGGAAGAGGAACCTCAGCGACAGGAGGAGGAGGAACATTAACTACCAGAGGAGGAGGAGGAGGAACATCTGCGGGGCCGGCTTCGGTCGCCCTAGCCTCCAATAGTCTCCTATACCAAACAGGTACGTGCACTCCCTCCGGAATAGAAAAGTTATCGGCCATACTGAAAACGAAGAAAAAGACAGATTCAGAATGGAGAAAAACAAAGGAATTTTGCTAATGGCTTTTTGGGGAATAGCCTTTAAAATAAACTAGACTTTTCTTTGGAAAATACTTTATACTTAGTTTTGAAAATAGTTTTCCAAAAGTTTTCTAAAACCTTTTTGTTCCATCTCGTAAACCATATGCTCTGATACCAAATGTAACCCCCCACCTCCGCCAGGGTGGCTCTTGCAAGCACTTTGACTTTGGAGGGGCGTTTGAATCAGGTAAACATGCATAATGATATATCAAGGCAGAACAAGAACATATGTATATATGTAAACAGAGTAAATAACATATGATAAAACAGCGGAAGATTTCAAACCATTTCAAAACCAGTCTGCTACAACATAATGTCAACTTTCCAAATAAACAAGTCTAGATAAAAACAACATCAACTGAAAAACTGAAATACATAAGTACTAATCCCCAAAAGAAGTGAAAACCATAGCTAGCTTCATGTCAAACCGTACATGAGCTAAATCCCACAAGCAAGCGGTTAGAAATCCAAGCTAAGCTCCAATATTCCCTCCCTGAGAACCTGGGGGGGGGGGGGGGGGAACGGAAGAAAAGAGGCGAAAGAAAACAGGTCAGTCAAAAAGACTGAGTAAGCCCTACTACAATCAATGTAAACTGGTAAAGTTAACTGGCATGAGAAGCAGGGATGAACATAAGGATAACAATATACTAGCATGATGATTAACCAACAAGGTAGATAAAGGTGTCATCGCATAATCAGGATTAAGGTTTTGCACCACAGGTGTACTAGCAAACTAACATGACTTGAATAAACAAGTATTGATCCCTTAGCCCAAGCTTTGGCCCAATTACATGAAGTGACCCTAATATGAGGTCCAATAACATGAAGTGACCCTAATGCGAGGTCCAACCAAACGGTCTAGTCGATCGGCTCCCTATAAGCCTAACTCGTCACGTGTTGGTGTCAATGCGGCCCAAACATAATTGTAGTCAGACTGTGCAGGGTCTCCCGTCGGGTGTATCAAGCCCTAGGGTCGCAACCCCTGGACACCATAAACATGAGTGCACAGTCTCAATCTACTGGTACCCGTGCATGTTTTCCCCGGCTTCGGACTATGTGCACGAGTATAGACCGCCCGGAACTACACCGGCGTACCCTCTGCCGTCGCTTTTGGTCACTTACCTCCTAGTCCAGTAATCGTGCCCCCACCCTAGCCTATTCCCTAGGGTCATAATGATACAAACTTGGGATTACTGCTGGAGTGGACCCCCATTGCTAGGATTTTTCTAGTGGGTTAAGTACGGTTTAACCCTCTTGCTAATCATGGATTAACTTGGTTAAGTGTAACGATGAGTTCACGACTTAACCCTGATTAATCTACCAAGCCCAAATTGGTTAAGTATTAAGTGGACCGTGACTTAACCCTAATCATGAGGCATTAATTAATTTAATGCGCCTTAACCTCTCACATTAGACCTTGTTGTGGTTACTAGTTAAGCCGGGCGGGTCCGGGTAGCTTTACACCACAACTTGGTCTAACCTCGGGTTCAAGGTACAACATGACCAACTTCTCACATTGGGTCCTATTGTTTGTAGCAACTAGTTAAGCCGGTCAGTTCCGGGTAGGTTTACGCTACAAACTCAACCCAACCTCGAGTTGGCCACACTTATATTTTCTAAGTGTCATGTCCATCATGTTTCCAAAACATGTTACAAGTTTTCAAGAATTTGGGTAGACCTAACTCAATAGGTAAATTCCCAATGGGTAGACCTAACTTAATAGGTAAATTCCCAATCTTATGTTTTTATGTCTTTTAAGTTTACCCAACCCCAAACGCAATCCCATCGCTTACATATCGCAATAGCGCATAAAGGATAGAAAGAGGGAACTTGGCATAATCATGACATAAAGATGTTGAAGCCACAAGTTTCACATGGTGGCACATGAAATGTACATATGTTTATATACTTGCATATTACATTTTTAGGCCTCAAAAACATGCATAAAACCAAACTTAGCATATTGGTGATACATGGTGATAAATGACATGTAAAAATGGCCATAAGTTCGCATTTAGCCTCACATGCAAGTTATCATAAGGGATATGAGAACTTACATGTTGCCAAAATGCAACCTTTAGCATAAAGCTTGAAGCTTTAAGCTCATAAACCCAAGATAAGCTTGCATAACATGATAACATGAACAAAATGATCAACCCAAACTTGCATAACATAACTTGCATATCATATGACAAACTTGCATATCAAACTTGCATAACATAACATGGTGAACTTGCATATCATGTCAAACTTGCATAACATGACTTAGTGAACTTGCATATCATGGCAAACTTGCATATCATATGATCAACCAAACTTGCATCATTCATTTAACTTTAGAGTTTAAGTATGAAAGTAGAAAAGGGCTTACAATGCTTATGAAGACACAAAAATATGACAAAGCCCTTAAGCAACCAATTAGACCCAAAATGCAAGCTCCAAATCAATAAAAATCCTTGCTTTATGATGCAAATATAGAAACTTGACTTGAATGCAAGCTAATAACACTCATACAAGCTTGAAAACACTTGTATGCGTGGAAAATCTCTCATAGAAATTTATTTAGGATTTTATGAAGAGAGTGGAGGCCATGAGAGGGATAATTTTTCCATAGTTTAGTTGTAGGGTTGATTAATGATGATTTAGGGTTAGGTTAGGGTCTTATTTATAGAGATTAGGATTAGTTTCAACGCTAGGATTAAACCCTAGTTCCAATCTCAGCCCTCAAAACCGAATCTGGCCCCCAAGCTCAACACAAACCCAAAATGGTGCACCAGGCAGGACTGCCCGGCTGAGCCAGGTCGACAGCCAAGTCGACAGGGCTGTCGACTTGGTCCAACCAAGTCGAATCCCAAGTCGACAGGGCTGTCGACTTGGGGTGCTCTGGCGGGAATTTTCCCGCCTGGCCCAATCTGCCCTAATTTTTCCAAATTCAACTTGAATTTGAAATCTGTTTTTATTTTGAAATTTTCTGAAAACTTCGTTGGGCCTTAATCGGGTCATACGGACTCCGATTTTCGAAAACTCGGACTCTATTTCGCTTACTTTTCCGAGACGAACGCAATGGCATAGCCCGTTTCCCTTGATTCAGATTTTTAAATTAAATTCTGCCTCGATTTACGTTATAACAGGTTATTGAAAATACGGGATGTTACACCATAAATCATTAAAGTACCTTTTCTCATAAAAAATCTTAACTTAAGGCAACAAAGGTGGATGGAATTTCTCGCCTTATACGATTTTGAGATTGCTTATACCCCTGGCAAGGGCAATGTGATAGCAGATGCCTTAAGTAGGAAAAAGTTGACCCTAAGTCCTCTCTTTGTGGAAAGGCAAAACTTGGAGTACATAGAAACCTTTGACTTTAGACCCTCTTTTGAGTTTGTACCTGGTTTGTTAGCAATGCTAGAGGTGCAGCCTACGCTTTTGGATTCAATAGGAACCGTGCAACGTGAATACCCTCAGATAATTGATATGATGGATAAGTTAATTAGAGGTGAGACTTCTAGTCATCTTAATAGATACTCCATAGATGATAAGTGTTGGTTGAGATGGGATGGAAGACTATGTGGCCCACAAGCAAGGGAATTGGTGAAGACAGTTCTTGAAAAAGCACACCATTCTAAGTTGACCATACACCCAGTTGGTGACAAGACGTATAAAGACATAAAAAGGGTTTTCTTTTAGAATGTCATGAAGAAGGATGTTGCTGAATTCATCTCGAAATGCTTGATATGCCAGCAAGCCAAGGTGGTGCAGAAGAAGCCTAGTGGTCTGCTTCATCCTCTAGAGGTCCCATAGTGGAAATGGGATAGCATTTCGATGGACTTTATAGATGGGTTTCCTAGGTCAAGAAGGGGCAATACCAGTACTTGGGTAATAGTTGACAGGCTCACTAAAAGCGCTCACGTTATACTTGTTGAGAGTAGGAGGACTGCCTCATCATTAGCATCCATTTATCTTAAAGAGGTAGCTCGACTGCATGGGATACCTTCTAGCATAGTAGGTGATCAAGATCCTATATTTATGAGTGAGTTTTGGAAGAGTTTGCAAGAGGTTGTAGGCACATAGTTATGCTTAAGCACTGCCTATCACCCTAAAACTGATGGTCAGACTGAAAGGGTAAACAAAGTATAAGAAGATCTTTTGAGATTGTGCATTCTTGATTTTGGAGGAATGTGCGAAGATCATCTACCTTTGGTGGAGTTTGCCTACAACAATAGCTACCGAGCCGCCGTAGGCATGACACTCTTTGAGGCTTTATATGGAAGACCATGCCGATCACCAACTTGTTGGTGGGAATCTACAGACAAGCTCGTACTTGGGCCCAACATGATCTGAGAAACTTCAAAGAAGGTGGACTTGATACGAAGATGAATGAAGACCGTACAAGATAGACAGAAGTCCTACGCGGATAAAAGAAGGACCGACCTTGAGTTTGAGGTTGGAGACAGGGTTTTCCTTAAATTATCCCCTTTGAGGAATGTCATTCGCTTTGAATACGTAGGAAAATTGGCACCAAAATTTGTAGGGCCATTCCCTATCTTTGAAAGGATTGGGACGATGGCTTATGGAGTAAAGATGCCCGAGAGATTGGCTGGATTTCATAATGTTTTTCATGTTTCTCATCTACGAAAGTGCTTACATGAGTCTGCGGAAGTTTTGGAGCCGAGCATACTAGAGGAAATGGAAGTGGAATGAGAAGCAAGGGTAAGAAAAGTTCCAACTTGTATCTTGGGAACAGAAGTTAAAAAGCTACGCAATCGTGAGGTCAAGCTAGTTAAAGTACAACGGAGTGACACTGAAGGAGATGCGACATGGGAGACTGAAGACAAGATATGCGCAGCCTACCCTTTTCTTTTTGAGGGTACATCCTTGATCTATTTTTCCATAAGTTTATACTTGCTTGTATCTATCTTTTAAGTATACCTCTTCGGTCTTATTTTTGATCCTTAATTAGAAACCAATGAATGTAAACATGTATTTGAAACATGTTATGATTGATGGTTGCAAGTGGTTGCTAGTGGTTGCTCGTGGATGCATATACACACAAATTAGGTACTAGATTGGCTCAGTCACTTTCATATTGCATATGCATATATGTATTTGTATTTAGATTGAAACTTGATGTGTTATCATATGGATGTTGCATTTGTATGAATAATTGTGCACTCATGTAGAAGTTATAAAGTATGATTAGGAATAATTGCATACATGATGGATTCATGGCACTGACATAATTCGCATTAGGGAGGTCAACTGAATCAGTAGAATGCTTGATTTTTCATTAGATAAGGACATATACACACACTACGCATATAATCATGAAAGCATTAGAAATCTTTTTAAGGACAATGGATGCCTGTGATTGATGGTTGAGTAGATGGATGTTGGATGTTCGGATACGTTCTTCTTAACTCAGAGATTTCGAGGACGAAATCCTTTAAGGAGGGGAGGATGTAACACCCCGTATTTTCTATGAATATTAAATTTGGCAAAATAAAGAATACTTAATTTTTAGAAGAAGAAATAAGTAAAAAAAGACTATACCGTTGCGTTCATCTCAAAATTCTGGTCAAGATGGGCCTAAAGTTTGTGTTAAACAGATAATGTATGAGAAAGTTATGAACCTTAGAAGTTTGTATACATATAAGGGAAAAGTATATATATATATATATATAAATTAATAAAATAAAATCAACCTAAAATTCAAGAAAAAATACATAACAACGGAAACGGGAAGGCAAAATGCCGAACTGACCTATTTTTTTGGTCGACCCGAGAGTCGACCCGAGACCCGCTGGGTCGGCCCGGGGTCAATTCAGGGTGTTTGGAGTCGGTCCCATCTTCCTAGAATGGCATGTGACGAATTATTGTGTTTTAGGGCATATGTGGCGTTCTCTAATTGGCCTGATGACGCATTTTCTTGGACTAGATGGTTTGGATGGATCCTGTGTCGATCTAAAGCTCTAATTAATCCTACACATCTATAAATACATATCTAAACTTAACCCTAACCTCATAACCCTATTCTATGATGCCACCATGTTGTCCATCTCTATACAAGACTAGCCTCCTTCTTCTTCTCCAAACTAGAAATCAAATTAGAGAGCTTCAAATTAAAGTAAAGGTTTTCCGCTCCAATCATAAAAGAGAGATTAGAACCGCTACAACGTCGAATAAATTCTCTATTTCTAATCCTATCACTGCAAGTTCAGTTATTATTCAAATTTGAACACATAATAGGAATCATGACTGTAATGAATCGAATCTAGAAGTATGCCTAGTTGTAATGATAACCAACTCTGATTCATTCTTATTCTTTTGTCAAATCTGAGATTACCTATGTCTGTGAGACTGTTACTAGTGATATAATTGAATCTATCTTGTTGTACATCAAATTGGTGATTCTTTTATGTTCAGTTCTATCGAATCTTTGTTCCTATGATGTAACTTGCTTAGTTTGCTCTTGTTTATTGTTAATGTACAACAAATCTATTGGAACCATGATTCTTGTGTTTGGTGCACCTTTACATGGTTATTCTCTTATGGCAATTCTTGCATTTCTTCTCTATTCCCCTTTTTGTTTTATTTTATGAATACTAGGTTCAATTGGAAACCTAGTTTGAATCTTTATGTACATATAACTGTAACGCTGAGAACTGGGTATAACTTATTGGAGTAATTTTGGACATAACAAGTAACTGAGACATAACTTGAATTGACTACAATTGTGGATAATTGGCATACAAATATCTAGACTTGGACATGTATGGTAAATATGTAAATTGGCTTAAAGATGAACATGCCTAACCCAAGGTTAGATTGAGTTGCGGCATAAGGCTGCCCGGAACCGCCCGACACATCTAGCGACCGCAATAACAGATCTAATGTGAGATGTTAGCGCAATCTCAAAACCCAAGGTTAGAATGAGTTTGCGGTAGAAGTCTGCCCAGAACCGCCCTGCACGTCCAGCAACCATAAACAACAGTTCTAATGTGAGAGGTTGGTGCATTAATGAATGAATTAATGCTAATGAACGGACATGCTAAGAATGGTAAGGTTAAGTAACATATGAATAAGCGACACTTAACCAATGCAACATGTTAATTAAAAAAATGGGTGAGGTTAGTTTAAATTGAGAACATTAACCGTTACAACATGTTGATTAGGAAACCCTAGTAACGGGGACCCATTTCAGCGGTAACCCACATAGATGTATCATGGTACCCTGAACTAGGCAGGGTGGGGCACGATTACTGGGCTGATTATAAGCTAGTAAGAACGAAACAAAACAACATTTCATTATTGTTGACAATAAATTTTACATCAGAGTACAGACTATATCAGAGTACAATGATAAATACATGCACAACAGAAATAACTATATCAGAATATAACTTATGCATGGCGAAAACCACAAACTCTCGATGGAAGAAATATAATTCTTTGGACACGGCTTTAGCTTCAATCCAGCACCTGATCTATAAAACATCTGCAAACCAAAACTACTTGGTTGCCCATGTGGAAAATATGGGCACCTAGAGTTTGGGGAAAGAATAATAAACTCCGGATCAGTCATAGAAGTAGCATGAGAAATAGAACAGTTATTTACTTCATTTTAAATTCGGGAAAATCAAAAGACCACGTAACACAGAATTGGTTTCCCCTTGTGAATACAAGTCATAAAACAACTCGCAATGCTTTTTGAAAATGAAGCTACAATAAGACTCCATCCCGTCACACAATGCAACGCACACCAAAAGAGCAAGTTTTGCCTTATGACATCCAAATATGCTTGGTGCGTGAAAGTCTCTTTTATTATTACTTGTGCATAATGTGGAAATCACTTTCAAAAATAAATGTATAAATCTTAGAAGATGTAGGTACCCATATATTACGTCTACTTAAATAAAACCATAAAGGATCATATTGGAAGTTTGGTTCTATCAACGACAAGGCAAAGGATCTTCCTTTCCCTGATTCGGAACACCTCTAGCCGGATGTCCTAGGATCAACAGATGCTCCTTTCTTTAGCGGCAGAGCCGACCCACCTATAAACATGTGTACTTTTAATCTCTCCAAAACATAATGTCTCTCGTTCGTTGTTGACCCGAGGTGCCTCGATCTATCATCCACTAAGATGTTTTTTTCTGGGCTCCATATCATGGCATCACTTCTTAATTAAAAGTAAATATTAGTACGTAACTCTGCGGTACTTCATCTTGTTTCAGCTCATTACCAGTTGTGATGTCCCGAAGTCATGTTTTACGCAAAGCACTTCTTTTCAACAAAAATCTTTGATCATTAATAGCTCATCACTTAGTATGCCTCATTGTCATTTCACAACATATATTCGGTGTTTATTAGTATATAACCCTTTGAGTGCATAAGCCTCAAAGGAGGGTGTAAAGCTAAAAAGATGAATCATCCGCCACCAACAGATATATCATTAATAGAAACGAATTGGTTAGGATAAAAAATAACATTTCTTATTCACGTCCATTTACAAGTTCGTTCCGGGTTGTGAACGAAATCGAAGGTAGCTTATTCTTTGTCCAATAAAGTGGAGTCGATCTTGCAAAACCGGACAATCAACAAGTAAGACCGGACTACTGTCACTTATAACATCATCTTGGGTGTACACCCCAATCGAGACATCAACAACAAATCCAAACAATGTAAAGATCCCCGCTCCTCAACCACCGTCTTCAAATATCTTCTATGCTCGTCGTACAGTTATTCAGAGTTGGTCGGAACTCGGTCTTTGCGAAATAACTAGTGTGTCTTTAAAATCAATATTGATATACAAGGATATCATGAGTCTCATTCCGTTTTGGAATATTCATTTACTCAAATCATTCTCTATATTAGGTATACCCATAATCTTATCAAAGATCTACATTCTTTAAACTCTTGTTGAATCCTTCGTTGTAGATCATTTCAAAAGATTATATAATAACTTTTCACAAATTTAAACTAATCACAATTTTTTTACACTTTATCGAGATTTTTGAATCTCGTGGAAAATTTCATTTCTCAAATCGTTATCCGTTTCCCATCATATTCATCTCATGGAACAAAACTGGTGGTACTCCATATCTAATCCCCTCATATTTTGGTAAATTTTATTACATTCATTCATTTCAAATTTGATTATAGATTTCAACTATCTTTACAAGAAAATATTTTTACCAATACCCAACCCATTCATTGATCACTGATTAGGGTTCACTATTTTATCTTTCTTCGACTCATGTCTCTAACCCTAAATCGTACTTATGATTTTCTTATTTATATCTTTAGGAAAAAACCATTCGATAACCAGAATTAGATATCTATTGTGCAATGCCAACAAAATAATCTATCAATTCTATGACCCGGAAGGCCAAAACCAACATCAGATCAAACACTTAGAAGATAACCCAACTATACAATAAACCATTAAACCCAACTTCTTTTTTAAATCGTTATATTCAGTTTAAACAAAGATTTCATTACAACTAATCTCGAGAAATCATCTTCTCCTTTAAATAGGTTAAATAAAAATGTTTTTTAAGACAACATTCACGATAAATCAATAATCATACTTTTATTCTAAATGAAATCTTCACGGAAATCATATCAGCTCATAATCAATATGAATTACCGTATCGGACTAATACTATAAGCAGAACAACAACAAAGCCTTTTAAATTCCTTAAATAGTAAAGGTCTTAATTCACAAAGACCCATCTCAATTATCATTAAATCAATTTCCATTTAATTCCAATTTAATTTATTAATTGTGTTAGACCAAGATTTTGAAGAAAAATAAATTGGGATTAAAGAAAAGCAAGCAAACACGCGAGATTTTTAGTGGTTCGGCATTCACGAGCATATGTCGTCTTTATAATTCTTCAGTTCAGCAGAGAATTACAACTACAATGTTCTAAATAACTCAAAAATTCAAATTTCAATAAATTCCTTCACTTAAGTATGGAAATTCGCTCAAAATTTCGATGAGTTGTTTCCGGGTAAAGTTTCAATGCGACAGGGTATACAGCGTTTGTAACACCTCGCATTTTTAATTAAAAAATAAAATAAAATTTGAAGAGCTTTCAGAATTTTGTCATGGAATTAGCGTCATTGCATCCCTGGCGATTTTCTGATCAATTTAGACCTATGGATTGTAGCAAACGGATTTAAGATGAGAAAGATATTGTTAAATGAAATATTATAACAAACATGAAAAGGAGGTATAAGAAAAGAACAATGACCACCGTTGTTTTTAGTCTTGTTAACAAAATCCTATGTACCTCAGTTGGTAAAGACATGTGACTCCCAAGTGAGTTATGCAAGTTCGAACCCCTCCCCCCCCCCCCCCCCCCCCCCCCCCCCGGCGCCATATTTTTATTTTAGAAGAACAGCTAAAATAATCCATATTCTAAGAGGAGAATATGTATAAATGCACATATTAGGAAAATTATACAAAAAATGGATATAAAAATATATGTATACAATTATATGTAAATATATGTGTGCAAAAATATATGTATACAAAAAAGGAATTCAAAATAAACTTGCAATCAAAGAAATAGGTAAGAATTAAATGATAGCATAACACCGTTTGAATTTTTGAAATTGAAATAAAGGTTACGGGTAAATATATACGCATAAATTAAAATGTTGAGATAAAATGTGCATACATAAATTTGAAGTTCAAACGTAATAGTGATTTAAAATAGGTATAAAATAAATCAAAGAAGTTATAATAGGAATGTTTGTCAAACGTTTAAAAAAACGTTAAATACAGCAGAAAATGCACACCTACAACCATATGGCAAGTTGTGCCTTAGTCGACCTATGGGTCAACCCAATTTGGCTCATATTTATTCAGCGAATTGGGACTGTTTTTCGGACCATATTCGTTGCTGACTCAGCCCTACGTGTACGATTAAGATCAAGACTTTCTTGAACACCTATAAATAGACTAGCAAAGACAAGCCTAAATATCATATTTTCAAAGTGGTTGTTTAGACTCTGCCATTCTTTTTCCACCTTATATCTCTTCAAAAAATAGAATAATTAGTCTTAGGAAATTCTGATTCAAGAATTAGAGGAAATGAATATGTATGTATGTGTGTGTGTATATATACAAATGGGTGTTTAGAATACTGATCGGCATTTGGTAAGTCTTTGAATCACGTTTATTTAGGTTTCTCTTCCTTTTCCCTCTTCTTTAATAACAGATTTGTGAATCCATGGATATTTTTGAATTTAGATTCAATTAGGAATGCCACGGAACAACAAATCTGGATCAGATTCATGGATGGGAAATCTATTAGGTGAGTGGATCTAAATTAAACCATTCTATATAACAGTTTATTTATCATTGTATTCCTCATTGTATTAAATCTGCTAAATAGTTGATAATTGTAGAAATTGTGTATTAAAAGTGTTTAGGACAATTACGAATGTTAAATGGATTTTGTTAATCAAGTTACAAATAAATTGTGAATACATGTGGTAATTGGGGTCAAATCTATTTAGAACAATTATGTCATATAAGCCTGTTTCCATTTAAACATCCGTCTGAATTAGAAATTACTGTAACTATCGAACATATTTTAAGCCTGAACATTTGTTAAGAATATTATTATGCCAAAACGTGTAAATAGAATTAAGTAAAAATTTGTATGAATGAATATGCCTAAGTTATTTGGAAAATCTACAATTCCTAGAAAATTGTAAAATAATTGCACTAAGGTACGAGGTTATGTTCAACTTGTGGAAGAAGTTTGCCTGGAACCGCCCGACAAATTCAGCATCCACAAGTGGTCATCTTAATGTGAGGGGCCTAGTGCATAAAATTGTAAATAATCCTACTAAGACATGAGTTTAAGTTCAATTCGTGGAAGAAGTCTGCCCGGAACCGCACGACAAATCCAACATCCACAAATAGTCAACTTAATGTGGGAGGTTTGGTGCCTAATTAC
>JASFAX010006899.1:0-29273 GCA_030737875.1 Allium sativum
ATGTCTGACTCTACTTTTCTTTCGTCTTCTTTTCTTCCGTTCCCCCCCCAGGTCCACAGGGAGGGAATACCGCAGCTTGACCAGCCTTCATATCCAGCTTGAAGAGAAAGAATGTATTGCCTGGATCTTTTCGTTTTGGACTATGGCTTTGGACAACAACTATGGGACTTTTGCAGTTTATTTATGCTTTCTTTATGCTTCTTTAAATAATGTAATCAAGACAGTTATGAAGGTGTTATGTTTTTTGAAAGTATGTAAGACAATCATGGTGATGTTGTTGTAACACGTATTTTCTTTTATGAAATAAAAGTTGCTGCTTTTCTGCTGTTTACAAATATGTGTTCTTATATCTGTCTTGTATATCTGTGACTTATACTTATAAACCTCCACCAAAATTAGGGCATTCCCTTTGAGAGTGACCCTAACGGAGGTGGGGTGTTTCAGAAACTGTGATGTAATACTGGATAGCGGATCGGATCGCAGAAATAGAGAAGCATTGGGTCGTGGCGTTGGACATTAAGGTGGATCGTGGGAGGTTTGTCATGACCTATTCAGATAGAGAACAATAGGTCAAGTATTTCAGCGTTCCACGATCCAAAGCTCTTCCACGATCCGGACATTTTCCGTGACCCAGTACATTCTTCATGAACCATTGACACATAGCGATCCGAACCCTGTCTCACGATCCAGTCTGATGAACGATCCGATGCACACGTTGAATAAATAATTCGATTTAATTCTGATATTCCAATGGACAGTTAGGTTAGGGCCTTCGAGATGAACTTTCTGGACTGAGCAACTTAACTTGATGGCATATCACGACCAATATCATGTTCATTTAACTAACTTCATGCCTTTCTTATATGTACGCACAAGCACACACTTGCACTTACACACACAGGGAATGGGTAATTGTGTTCTAATTTTTTACTCGCCAACACAACTATGTCGGATAAACAAGTTACTGAGACACCGAATGAAAATACTGAATCAGAAACATCAATACATCATAACTATGATGTGCTTCCCTCAGATTCAAATGAGGAAAAATCCAATCCTGATTACGAGACGGGCACCGATATAGAGTCAACGACTTCTGAGAGCACGTCCCTTGAAGATGAGGATGATCGAGCTCCTGATAAAATTCCAGGTGTTAAGGAAATAGAGAAGTTCAACGATTCTTTACCCTCCAAGTTAGATGATATAAAACTTAAGAATATATGTTTAAGACAACGAATTTCCTGGGACGATGTGAAAACTCCAGAAAGCGAAGATATACCTCATTCTGTCCTAGAGGGGTACATGACTGTTACTCGACTCATGTGCTGGGTAGGGGCTATTCCTCCTTTTCCTCCACTTGTTGTTGATATCTTAAGATAGTTACACATTTCCCGCATGCAACTCCACCCGAATGCCTATGCGACTTTGTATACTCTGTACGTTGCTTATATGGAGATTATGCAGACCGAACTTACCCTTAAAGATCTGAAGTTATATTACCACTTCAAGCATCGTTCCGCAGGGGCTCCCAATTTCTCTTTCTTCGAATCAGTTGCCAACAGAAAAGTTATGACAGATGGTTATAGTAATATAGGGGATGTCAAATCTGATTGGTTCTATATAAAACATCAAGCCGGATGCATGATGAAGTGGCTACAAGCAAGTATGTTTTCAACTTTCCCGCGTTTAATTCGAATGCATAATTTCAGTGCTAACGAACCATTTTGTTCCATATAGATCACAACTTTGAGAGAACAAAAGGATCGATATACGAAGACCGAATGTCCTGCCTTCTCAAGAGTAACTCAGATTTCTTAAGGATTAAGAAATGCATTACCAACGAGAACCTTCCCAAACACCATCTTTTAGATATCAGATTCGGACTTGGAGCGGGCGGCAAACCTTACAAGTATATACCTCCGACTGAGGGAGAAGGAACTTCTCAAGCTATAAAAACAACTACCCTTCGCAAGAGTCCTTCTCCAATGATTAATCAGGATGACGAGGATTTAAACGTATACAAAGGAGATGAGGGGCGAGCTGACAAATCAAAGGAGGTCCCGACCTCTGGGGGGCAGTCTCCCTTAAGAACTTCAGCACCGATTGAGTCTGTCGCTTTGGATGAGTTAACAGAGGAACAAATACTCAGGGAATTAAATAAGATTCCTTTACCAGACGACATTTATACTCAGGAAGATTTCAGAGGGGAACCAATTTTTCCCATCTCTGAAGAGACGAGTGCCCTAGTTGGAGAAAAAGAAGTCATCCAAACGAGCAAAACTCCGGGCCCTAGTCCGTTAAAAAGGGGATTTCATGGGATGCACAAATCACATGCACCATTTACCATAACACTCTTTTACCACTGTCGTTCATAGTTTTAACATGCACTTGTTTCTTTTGAAGGAAAAATGTCTCGCAAACGGTCTTATTCTTACCGTTCCCTTCACGAGGGCACACCAAGCCTCCTCCCAGATCCCGAACATGCTCGTAGTGATAGTCGGGAAAGGGATAGTCGTCGGCCCCAGGATTCTCATCAACCTTATTCCACACGATCTCGATCTCCATCAAAACAAGGTTCTGAAAGGCCTCACAGTCGTCCATTGTAACTGGCTGCGGGCAAACAACTTCCTAGAGATTTGACCCCTTCGAAGAGTACGCCTTCTCATGTCCAGTCTTCTAAAAAACACCACAAGCCAGAGGACAGAAACAAAGATGAGGGTAAGATCGTAGTGACGAGAAAGACATCTCATGTTTCTTCTAGCGAGCACGACTTGGTTACCACTGCTGCGCAGAATATTGCTCCCAGTTCTAAAATTCAGGCCAGGCTAGAGCGCTTACGAAAGCAGTTCCCTGATATCTTTTTTGAGAGGATGATATTCATCCCGGATCTTGAACCGGTCCCCGAGGATTGGGACACAGAGGTGATAGGGTACATATGCCATGTGGCTAAACAATACGGGGTAATGAAGAAGGATGCTGCTACACTTTCTACTATCATCCGCCAGATGGAGAGGGAAGCAACCAGAGCCAGAGTAAAGATTGATAATGATGCTAGGGCTAGGAGCAAAATGGAAAAAGAACTAGAGGATGCACAGGCCCAACTGGCTTTAGCTCGGCGAGATGCAGAGAATTACAGGTCCGAGCTGGAGAGTGCTAGGGAGCGTTTTTGCAGCGATCTTGACTTAAACAGCCAGGAACGGGTGGCCCTGAGGAAAGAAGTGGAAGAACTCAGGGCAATTAATACCGAACTGAAGACAGCACAGGAACGCTTTGCTGCTGAGAAAGATGCCTGGGAGAAAGAAAGGGCGAGCTTAAAATATGACCTCGCTCTCGCAAAAAAGGAAAAGGAGGTTTTAAATGATCAACTTGCCCAAGCTGAGGAGCGTGCAGCTCTCGCTGAAAGTAATGCCAATAATGCTCTTGAGTCGGCAACTGCTGCCGCCGATAAGCTCACCGAAAAAGAGAAAGATATAGCAGGTTTTGAGGAACTGTTGTTCGACTTCTTTGGTCAAGTCATCAAGACCTGAGACATTTCTTGGATTCCATACTATCATGTTACTTTGGCCAATGTATGCGATGCAATTGTCGAAGGCGAGAAGCAGCGATTGATGGTCGAAGAGATTGACAAAAACCAGCCGATGCAGACCTTTCTTAGAGGTGAAGAACCTGAGGCTTTAGAGAAAGGTAGACGCCTAATCCATGAAGAGATTGAGAGGGAGAAGAGTAGGTTCAAGGGAAAGGATAAAGTTGGCGAAAGCTCGAGCTCGGTGGTGGATGCCAAAACCTCTGAAGTTGAGGAATATAACCCTGACGATCCGTTGATCCCCTTAGCTCCAACCCCTCCAATTGTCGGGACCACTACTACAAATCTGGGAGATGAGTCGACTGAAGGTATCTCCATATTCTCTCCATAGTTCATCAAAGCAATCGTAAATTGTCATCGTCTCACGGGACAGATAACTGACCAGGCCACATCTCCTCCTGATTCACTAACATTTGCTTCTCATGATATATGTGTCAAACTGGCCGAGAAAGATACAGAAGGGAATGTAACATCAGAAAAAGTTGATGTCCCCTCGGGAACTGACGTCGAAGTTTCTGAGATTCCGAAGCAACCCAAAGGTACAACAAGTGAGAGAGTCACGGTAGCACCCATGGAATCCGGCACGGGCGCTCCTACAGACGCTGAGATTATTGAGGCTTTGTAAGTCACAGACGGTGGTCTCGGAGATGAGGAAGAGGAAGTTGTAATCATAGATGAGGCCAGGGATGATGATAGTGAAACCTTGGCTGACACATAGGCTAGGAAAGAAAAGCAGTTGGTTCTTAGGAAGGGGGAACAGGACCCTGTGTTCGTGACCCTTATTTCTGAAATCGACCACAAGACGGGGTTGGTTATAAGATTCTCTTCCAAACTAATAACTTCACAACTTGCCTTCCAGCCCTCCTCCGGAGCCTCTTGTTGATAAGAGGAAGAGGAAGAGGAAGAAAAGTGACCGCCCTGGTACTGATAAAGAGGAGTTGGATAAACAGAAGAAGGAAAAGAAATCAAAGTCATCTCCCAAGCGTAAATAGAATGCACTTATTAGCTCATATTTTAGTTTTAGGATTTCCTTTGGCCAAAAGATGTAGTCGTGAGAGTGGCCCTCACTGTTGTTTAGCTTCTCGTTCTTGTAAATTTGCTTTCAGTAAATGAAGATCTATTTCTTTTGCACCATTGCGTTCTTGCAAATTCATCATGTTAGTAGAGTTTAAATGGTTATAACTGAAACATTCATAGTTAAATATTAAAGTCATAAATAACAATTATTAATCATAACTGAAACAATCATCGAGAAATACACGTGCTAAGTAAATATGTAGTGGTGCATGTATATGCCCCCAATCAATCGTCATTATAGTGCCTGGCCAGGGCTTATTGGTAATCGATTTGGATTATATTTGTACTATCCCAATCTTTTAGCGGGGTAATGGTTCTTGTGGCGCTAAGTCTCTAGCGCCTTTATACTCTCCTGATCCTTTAGCGGGTTAGAGTTCTTGTGGCGCTAAGTTTCTAGCGCCTTTATACTCTACCGATCCTTCAGCGGGTTAGAGTTCTTGTGGTGCTAAGTCTCTAGAGCCTTTATACTCTCCCAATCCTTCATCGGGTTAGAGTTCGAGCTTGATTCTTGGTCTGGTCATCGATCCTTTAGCGGGGCAGAAGTTCTGGGGGCACTAAGTCTCTAGCACCTTTATACTCTCCCGATCCTTCAGCGGGTTAGAGTGTTATCAAGGTGGTTCTATCATGGTGCACCTTCACGCCTTGGGGACGTTATCTTCACGTCCTTTATACTCCCTCCCTGATCACGGGAGTTAGAGTGCAAACAGTAGTGCGATTTACCTCGCTGCACCTTTTGGAGCTTTAGTTACCGTTAGCCTACCGATCTGATAGACGACATTTTGAATTAGCTATTTTGAGATTACTGCATAATTTAAAACAAATTTCAAAATGGTAACGGTTTATATTGATCAAAATAAAAGAGTAGATAAGAAACGGTGCAGTAAAGGTAAATGACGCGTGATATTTTTATAGTGGTTCGGTCGAATCATGACCTACGTCCACTTTATAATCTTTTGTTCAAATAACCAGACTGTTCTAGGCAAGTCGAGCCTTTTTACATGGTCCTAAAAACAAAAGAGTAAAAATGACAATTTTATGTCAGATAAGGCCGCAAATGCTGGGATTTCCACACTCTGGGGATTTCATCTCCATCTACGGTTGCTAGCTTGAAGGTTCCATTATCAAGCCTTCGTAAAATGGAGTACGGTCCTTCCCATTTCGGGCCCATATGTACTTAGGGCGGAAAGACACGCTTCAGAACCAAGTCTTCGGGTTCAAATGTTCGAGCTCAGACTCTTTTGTTGTTATATCGAGCTATTTGTTGTTTATGCCTCAGGTTTCGTAAGTCAGCTTCGTCCCTTTTTTCCTCAACCATGTCCAGGATTCAAGGAGCATCTTATTGTTGGTCATCGGATCATAATAAATCGTTCGATGAGATGGTACTTCCAACTCGACCGGAATGACTGCTTCAGCTCCAAAAGCAAGGGAAAACGGGGTGTGACCCGTCGCCGACTTGTTCGTTGTTCTATAGGCCCATAGTGCTAGGGGTAATTCATCAACCCACATGGCTTTGGCCCTCTTCAATCTTTTCTTTAGAATGGATTTGATCACCTTGTTTGCCGCTTCAACTTGTCCGTTCGAATGCGGATGTGCCACAGAGATGTTTCTTTTCTCGATGTGATACTTCCAACAGAAATCTTGAAACCTGATGCTGTCGAATTGGGTCCCATTATCGGTTACGATGACTTTTGGAATCCCAAATCGACATATAATGTTCTTAACGACAAAGGTGATCACTCGCTTGGTTGTGATCGTGGTCAAAGGATCTGCTTCTACCCATTTAGTAAAATAATTCATGGCCACAATAGCGAACTTTGCTCCGCCCTTTACTATGGGAAGGCTACCAATAATGTCAATTCCCCACATAGCAAAAGGCCACGGCCTTGTCATTGTCTTCAAGTGGCTAGATGGCGCCCTAGGAATCATGGAGAATTTCTGGCAAGCGTCACAACGTTGTGCATACTTGGCTGCATCCTTGTTTATGGTGGACTAGAAATGGCTGTATCGCAATATCTTCTTTGCCAATGTTTGACCTCCAATGTGGTCGCCACATTCACCTTCGTGGACTTCCTTCAGTACACGCTTAATGTCGTCATGGGCGATGCACCAGAGGAGAGGTATCAAGAAACCTTGTCTGTACAGGACTTCGCCTTGCAACACATATCGGGAAGCCTTCCGGATAACTGCACGCCTCTCACTTTTCTTTGTTGGGAGCATTCCATTCATCAAAAAATTCTTTAGGGCGGTCATCCATGACTCCCTCTCGGGTTCAATCTCTAGTACCGGATCAACTTCCATCTGATCCACGCTAGGGAACTGTAATACTTCAATCGGGACTAGCTCCGTATGTTCTGGATTACCGGAACTAGCCATCTTCGCTAACTTGTCTGCTCTTTGATTCTCCACTCGAGGAATGTGAGATATGATGTGATGATCAAAACCATCCAGCATCTTCTTCACTTTTTCCAAATATGATATCAATCATGGACTCTTAGCCTGAAACTTTTCATTAACTTGTTTCACAACTAAATTGGAGTCGCAAAAGATGTCTAGCTTTGTTATCCCCAATTCCTTTGCAAGCTTCAACCCGGCATTTAGAGCTTCATACTCGAAATCATTATTAGTTGCGTGGACCTCTAATCTAAAAGCGTAATATATTAGCCGTTTCTATGGAGTTTCAAGAACCACTCCGCCACCAGATCGGCTGTCATTTTTAGCTCCTTCAGTATATAGTTTCCAGGCATTAGGGTCAAGGAGTAGCTTTGGCGAATCATCTTCTTTGGTTACCACATCATCTTCTGGGATGGTAAACTCTGCTATAAAGTCTGCAAGTGCCTGCCCTCTAATCGACCTTCGGGTTTGGAAGTTCAAGTCGAATTGACTCAGCTCAATGTTCCATTTAAGCAACCTTCCTGATGCTTCTGGCCTTTGTAGGACTTGCTTAAGCGGGTGATCAGTGTAAATAGTAATGGGGTGAGCCTGGAAATAGTGACGAAGCTTCTTAGATGCAATCAGCAAACTGTACGCAAGTTTTTCTATTTTTGGGTAATTCCATTCTGCGGCTGCCAATTTCTTACTCACATAGTACACCGGCCTTTGCACCTTATCCTCCTCACTTACCAAAGCCGAACTGATTGCGTGGGATGACACTGCCAAGTACACAAATAAATCCTCGTGATCTACAGGCTTAGACAGTATCGGGGTTCTTTCCAGATGATTCAACAGATTCTGGAATGCTTCTATACAATCAGGAGTCCATTTAAAGTTGCGCTTTCCTCGCTTTATCAGCTCGAAAAACGGGATGCATTTATCTGTAGCTTTTGAGATAAATCTGCTGAGCACTGCCACTTTTCCAGCAAGGCTTTGCACATCTTTAATCTGCCTTGGTTCTTGAATATTTCAGATTGCTGTAATTTGATCTGGATTGATCTCAATTCCGCGCGAGCTGACAATGTACCCTAGGAATTTTCCGGATGCTACTCCAAACGAGCACTTCAAAGGATTTAGCTTCATCCCGTATTTCCTGAGAATCTCAAACATTTCTGCTAAATCTGCAACATGGTCAGATGATTGTCTGGATTTTACCAACATATCGTCGACGTATACCTCCATCGTTTTCCCGATTTGGTTGTAGAACATCCTATTCACCAATCGCTGATATGTAGCGCCGACATTTTTCAAACCGAAAGGCATGACCACATAGCAGTATAATCCCAAATATATAATGAAACTGTTATGCTCTTGGTCTGGGACATGCATGGGGATCTGATTGTACCCCGAGTATGCATCCATAAAAGAAAGAAGTTCATGACCTGCGGTTGAATCTATCAACTGATCGATTCTAGGCAATGGGAAGCTATCCTTCAGACATGCCTTGTTTAGATCTGAGAAGTCGATGCACGTACGCCACTTTCCATTGGCCTTCTTTACCAAAACCGGGTTTGAAATCCAGTTAGGATATGTTGAATCTTTAATGAACCCGTTACTTCTTAGCTTTTCGACTTCTTCCTTCAAGGCAGCAGACCTCTCTGGGCCAAGCATTCGCCTCTTTGTTTGGCAGGAGGATGTTTCGGGTTGATGCTTAATGAATGACTCATAATCGAGGGAGATATCTCACACATGTCCGCGTGGGTCCAGGCGAATACATCCAAGTTAGCTTTCAGGAAATTTGTTAATTCTTTGGCTCGAACAGGATCCAACTGGTATCTAATCTTCAGGACCTTCTCCAGGTTACTATCATCGATTGGTACATCCATATTCGCTTCATTGGGAGTTACCATTCTGTCCCAGGCTCTTCATCCTCTCTGGGATCTATGTCCTCGGGCAACTCTCTGGGCGACTCTCCTGGAGGTATTTTCTTTAGTTGCTACGACGATTCCTCCCTCGAAGGGGGGAAAAACCACCTTTTGCTTCTACGTCTGTCCCTTTGCGGAGCAACTTTATTTCTGCAATGTAGCATGCTCGTGCAACAACTTGATCTCCTCTGATTATGCCTATGCTGGCATCCGTCGGGAACTTCAACAACAGGCACCAGGGTGCAACGCAGGCCTTGAATTTGTCTAGGGCTGGCCGGCCTAAGAAGGCATTGTACGGCGAATCAATGTCCAAGACCATGAAGGGGAGGATCCTCACTCTCTGGCGTTCTCCTTCTCCAAGGGTTATTGATAGTTCCACATATCGCATTGGAGCGGTCGAGGCTCCATTAAATCCATGTATCCATCCCTCGCATGGTTTCAAGTCCTTCGGCTCGAGTTTCATTTGGTCGAATGTTTTCTTGAACAGAATGTTGACTGAACTCCCGTTATCTACCAAGACTTTATGAACTATAGCTGGGCCGATGGTGACGGTAATCACCAATGAGTCTTCAGTTGGGGAGTGTACTCCAATACTCTCTCGCTCGCGAAATATGACGTCATCGGACATCGTCTTTTGTTGCTTAACCGAAGCATTATCCTCGGGATTGCTACATTCTCCTACTTCGAGGTGTTGTTTAGTTGCATTCACGTATTGATCCATAGCTCTGAAAACTGTGCCCTGCCAGGTGAAGCCCTTCGATGATGGTGTTGATGACGAGGTTCTTTCCTTTCTGTTGAGCCGTTGGTCTGGCAACGGGTTGGTTTTGGTTCTGGTTTAGGGCCTGTACAGCCTGCCCCATGTCCCTGGGAGCCACCTTATACTCATCAAGCTTCCCTTCTCGGAGCAGCCTTTAAATCACGTCTCTCAAATGACGACATTCGTTTGTGGAATGACCATGGATCTGGTAAAAAGACAGAATTTCCCAGTTTCACGCTCCTTTTCTGTAGAATCTCTCGGAGGAGGCCTTTTGTATTGGAGGACATTATATGTATCCAGGAAAATTTTCTCCAACATATCATTTAACGGTGTGAATCTCTCAAATGGTCTAGGCCGGGATCTTCTCTGAAAGTCATTCCCTCGATTTCTCTTCCGATTATTGTTAGTATTATTCCCCGATTGACGACCGTTTCCTTGATTCTTGTTCCCTATTAACTTCGATCTTTCCTGAGGTATCTCCCGTCTGCTTGATGGCCACGTTGCTTTGGATATCTTCCTTATCAGTGGAATTCCTTTTCCGATTAGCGTATATCTCCTCCTGACGCAAGCGAACATTAGCTTTTTCACAAAGTATTTCTCTGGTTAGGGGTGGCTTGCCGGCCAGATATCTCCCAAACTCGTTATCTTTATCAATGCCATCGATCAGGGCCATCAACACAGTTTGCTCATGCGGATCTCTGACTTCTGTGATAGCCAAGTTGAAATGATCCAAATACGACCTCAGGCTTTCGTCCGGTCGTTGTTTAATAAGGGATAGCTCAATCACATCTTAGACCTCTGGGCATGAAGACAGAATTGGTTCACGAATTTCTCACTCAATTCCCTGAAGCTGGATATTGACCATGCTAGCAAGCGGGTAAACCACAATAACGCCACATTTTCCAAGAATATAGGGAATGCTTTACATTTTACCGCGTCTGTAGCTGCAGCGACATTCATTGACCAGGAGTATCGCATTAGATGTTGGACTGGGTCAGTTCTGCCCGTATAGCGATTCATGGTTGGCATATTGAAACGCCTCGGGAATGTAACATCCAGTATGTCGTCAGTAAAAGACGTATGACTGCGATCTATGCCCTAATCTTCGTTCCTCTATCCATGGCTATCTACCATGACTTGCCTAATAATTGCTTCAACCTCTGCATGGGTCAGGGTAGATTCGGGATCAGGACTTCTTGCCTGATGGCCTCCTCCAGCATTTCATTGACGTGCTGCTGCAAAGTCTGGGCCTTGAGCAGAACTCCCTTACCCCCTGTTGTCGCGGTTGATCATGCGACGGGCAGGAGGAACGCCGTTCCTCGGTGGTTGAGCGAGCTCATTTAAGTTGCGGTTATTAGTTCACTAGTTAAGTGCCTCTTCTTCTCGAGATGGAAGTGACCCAAATCAAAGCTGCTCTATGTTCTCAGCCCTTTCTAACGGGGGCCATCGTCGGTTCCTTCGGGATTCTTCAGACGACGATGTATGTTCCAGGGATAAAGGGTAAGCTGGAGGTGGCGAAACCTGCCTTTGAATATCATTAATTCTTCTGCCTAGGGCAGTAATATTCTGACGCAATAACGAGCTCTAATGCCTCTGAGCGGCCAATTCATCAGTTTGCATGTCCAATGCTTCAAGTATTCGAGTCAGATGTCCTTCGGTAACTGGGCCAGAAGGGTCGAACTGGTCATCTTCATCTTCTCTTATACGCAAGGAACTTGAACCGGGTTAAGCAGAAGTTCCAGCACGAGCGGAATGAGCCATAATTTCCTTCCCAAGTCGGGTAGTAGTCTGATTGTCAGTTCGAATCGTGGTCCTCCTAGGCTGGTGGGTCGTGGTACCCCCTTGACATCGGGTCGTGATGATGGGTACATGAGGGATCGCGGCGTGGTCCTACGATCGGGTAGTGACTCCTTCAGCTGCTTGGTTCATTGCTCCATCACTGGATCGGATCGCCCCAACGTTGCCACGATCCGAAAGTTCTTCCTTGACCCGTTCGTGCACGCTTTCTTCAATTACTTCGTTCGTAGCTTCATTCTCTTGGGAAGCTCGTACCTCCTTAGACTTCTTTCCAGCCATGATATCTGAGCTTTGCTGAAATCTTCAAAAATGGAAACAATGGAGTCATGGACTGTTTTCTTCGGACTTGACTATCCAAATAATACAACTACAATCCAATATGCTGAGATTTCCTTCTTAGTGAAAGCACCAAAATGTTAGATCCAAAATTGGCTCCAACACCCAAATTGTTCAATTATGAAAAGATTAATATCAGAAATAATGCAAGAAAAGCAGAAAAGACACGAGATTTATAGTGGTTCGGCGTTAACAAGTCTACGTCCACTTTATATCTATGATTATACTTAAGATTCGAGTACAATCAATGACTTATCTCTCAACCTCACTTTTACAATGTTGGTTCACTCAGTGAATTCAAGACAACTCTGAATAGGAATAATGGAGATATGATAATGGTGGAATCAGAGCTCAGAATTGCTAAAAGATCCTGAAACATGCCAAGCCTGGGGCTATTTATAGGTGATATCTGCAGACGGATCATGGTCATACGTGGCACAAATCCCGAAGATCTCGGACTGGTTCGTGGCTTGATGGAGAAATCGTCAATATAGCCATTGTGGACAGGTGTCATGAGATCCTATATTATCGGATCTTGTATGACTCAGTCGTGGCCTTTAGTTCTTAACTTCAAAGGTCGGATCGTGGAGTGTTTGAGTGGACGGAACGGATCGGACCGAGATGGTGTGAGCGGATCGGATCGTGGTCATGGGTGGCGATCGCGAACCGTGAAAGATGCAACTTCATGAACAAGGCTTCATATTAGACATGTGCTAGGATCTTGGTGGCTTGGTCTAAAAGCTAGCCAACAACTACTAATGCCCAAAGCAATGACCAACAACGACACAGGGAGGATATATATATATATAGAGAGAGAGAGAGAGTGTGAGTTCGTGGAAGCCTCCTACTTATCTCTGGACAGCTACTCGTGCATAACCACCTAAGATGCTTCTAGTCTACTTGTTTAGGAGCACCTAGAGTAATAAGAAGAGACATAAAACTCTGGGTCAGACAAAAGTCTGGTGTGAGCGATAGCATATTTTATGTAACTGAATAAAGCAATAACAGGTATAAATAATCATACCTGACCTGGACCTGCAACCAAAGAGTTAGCACAACAAGATGTATAATACCCTAAGGTAATACTAACATAGAGTGTAAAATGGGAGTGTGTATGTCATCTTGATAGCAAACATCAAACATAGCAATCATCCTCACACCTCTCACTCAGTGCATAGATCATACGATATCCACCGCTTTGATAACCAAATCCATTGGGGCCATGATGGGTCCACACCGCCCTGGACTCCGTACAACTATTGCTATGACCACATTGCCCTGGTATATAGTCAGTAACCCTACCCAGTCCACACCATCCTGGCTCTGGGGTACGGGACAATTAGTCCACACCGCCCTAGATCTGGTTCATCTACATTCCCTCTCTCTAAATGGTCATGAACCAAAGTTATAGATATCGATAACTCCTTTGCACCCGTCCTGTAGTAAAGCCTAATTTCTGAAGTTAACTCGTTGGTTCCCACTTGGATCCTGAGCGATAACTCCCCACTTAGACTTCCTTTGCATCTTGGGTTTTGGTCGAATTATCGTCGTCACGTGGTAGTGGTAGAAGCTCAAATCTGGTTCGGTTTGGTTCCACGGTTCAGTTCGGCTTCCTTTTCCCGGTTCGATTCGAATATATGGTGCTCAAGTCCCTTGTTTGGCTCGGCCATTTCCATTTGGCTTAGTCCATAATTTCTCTAGGGTTCGGTTCATCATTTCTGTTCGGTTTGAACTCTCCAACTCGACCCAAAGCATCCATTCGAACCGAACCGACCCGATCCCATGCTAAGCTCCAGCTCGACCCCAACTCCAACTCGATTTGTATGGCCCTACTTCTTGCCATGCTTCCTCCTACCAACACTCTAGTTCGGTTTGAATTTCCCTCCGGATTTCCAGTCCGGTTCGGTTAGTCGATCCGACCCAAATCGGAATCCTAGCATTTTTCAGCAAGCTTGTACCATCCATTTTCGTCGTACGACAGCATTTTCAACCATTCTAACTACCCTTAGCCAATAATAAATGATAGATCTAAAACTTTTACTGATTTGGCTTGGATTCCAATGTGGTGCAGCAACTCTACCTTGAATTTGGTGTTAATCTGGCTTGATTTGATATAGATTTGATTAATTTGTGATTAGAGAGAGATTTAAAAGATGTAAGCCATGATTAGGGTTTGAGAAAGGTTTGTGGTGGCTGGAAAAATGAAAGGAGATGATTCTCCAACTCCTTTCAGCTCTCCCATATCCCTAATCCCGAATTGGGTTATGGGCCTAGCTGCTAATCACTTAATTCTTACTAATTAGGCTGTTTTCCATCTTCAAATCTTATTTTAGCCATACCTCCCAAATGATAAGTCCGTTTGATTAATGTGACCGCTCTACAGAATGGGAAATCATCATCCGAATCCAATGGCAGTGGTTTAAGGTCAAAACTTCTTACCAATCAAAAGTTATAGGCGAAACAAGTTTCGCCAAGGGACAAATGGTCATTTTAAATCCAACAAAAATCATGAATGTGGGAAATGACCCCAATAGTCGTTTCCCAAAGTTACATGATCATATGACTTCATATGAAAATAAAACAAATATTCTACGATCCTCCGATACATAGAATGCGGGTCATTACATGATGTATCTTATGTGGTATGGATTAAAACCTACGATCATATGGTCTAAATTATCCTAGCACTCCTATATATAGACTGTCAGCCGTCACTTTTTTCCTACACTAAACACTTCTTCATCTTCTTCCTCCACTAAGTCATGTACTGAAATAAAACTAGAAATACGGTTAGGGTGATATCAAGATATATATAATAGGATAATTCTTCTACTTTAATTTTAAAAACCTTTTCAGGATCTATTTCACATCACTGTGAGTTTTACGTTATTTTTAGACTTACAATTTGAAAAGGATTTTCAACAGTAAATATATTGGACCTGAAAGTATCAGCGTTTATAAGTTTATTCTTATATGTTATTGTTCTTTTAACTACTGTCGATTGCATATCCCTTATACAGTTATTACCTGTTTATATGTACATTCTTTCTTCCTTATCCCCTTGCTGATACTGTTTCATTTATAGTCTTATTATGCATATTTTATTAGTTTGGTTACATTTCTCCTTTTTCTTTTATTTTGCGCTGAGCCTAGGCCAACGAGAGCTTAGGCCTTTTTCGTTAGAATTGCATAAAATTGGGATAGATTGGAATAATTTGAATTAATAATAAAAAGGAGATTTGGGCATATTGGAAATTGTGGAACTTGGACTATAAAACTTAGGGTAATTAAAAATGAAGAATATGCAAGCAAGTAAATCGAAATAGGCTATACTTAATTATATATTAAGTAGGCATGTCATGGGGACTAGGGTAAGATATACTTAATTATACAAAAACTAAGAACATGTTATTATAACTGGTAAACATGTAATTGAACATTGATTGACATGGTAATGAGAAAAAGGGATTGTATGTTACTTTCGTTAATTACAACTGAGCGATAACATGTTATGGGCTTATTAATGAACTTAAAAACTTTAAGTTAAAACACTGGATTAATAAGCAAGGAAAAGTGGTTGTAGCTTATTTTTATTAATTACAATCCGAGGGTAAAAAGATTGTAGCTTACTTTCATTAATTAC
This sequence comes from Allium sativum, assembly GCA_030737875.1. NCBI lineage: Eukaryota > Viridiplantae > Streptophyta > Magnoliopsida > Asparagales > Amaryllidaceae > Allium > Allium sativum. Next base: position 15,489 of record JASFAX010006899.1, read on the forward strand.
AATCTAGGAGATAACATGTTATGGGCTTGTTAATGAACTTAAAAAGAATAACCTAAAACACTGGACTAATAAATAAGGAAAAGATGTTGTAAATTACTTTCATTAATTATAATCTAGGGAAAACATGTTATGACACTGGGTTATTAATGAACTTAAAAAAATGTTAAGTTAAAACACTGGATTATTAAGCGAGAAAACCTAATAAGCTTGGGGACCAAGTCTTAGGGAGGCTTGTGCCATATGCATTTTGTGCGGGATCCGTATCAGTCAGTGTTCCTTGGTTATCAACTGGGCCTCTCTCTAGGTAGTGGTCAAGGCATGCTTATACCGAACTGGGTAGTAAGAGGGCCAAACGAGAGGTGGGTACGTGTGCGTTCCAGTGGAGTCATGAGCGTGCATGAGTCCGAAAGTGGAAGATAAGATGCTATAATGCCTATGATTAAGGCTGTGTCTTTCTTAGTTGGTGGGTTCGGAAGTGATAACCCCGAATGTCATAGCTGGATGAGATTGTTCACATCTTGTTTAAGAAGCCGATCCTTGGGTAGAAATTTGGGAAAGCCAAATTTTACAATATAATAATTGGTGCAGAAATTCTGGGATATGAACGAGAAGCTTATTTACTTTATTATTCGTGTTTCCTATTTTACTGTGTTTTCATTTCCAGTACAATTGATCTGTCTTGGTACTTCTTATTTCATGCTTATGCTAAAATCACTAGAACTTGCCATACTTTATGTCTAACCTATTTTTTCTCCTACTCTCTCTTCCTTTCCCTCCTTGTTCTTAGGGCTTTGGATTACAGCAGTGACTGTGACACTTTGACTCATCTTAGACGTGGACTATCTCTTATTCCATGTATCATTTCGATTATTGTTCTAAGATAATTTTTATGACTTTATGGTATTTGAAACTATAAGATTGTGATGGTGTTTTAATAATAATAAAAGTTTGAAAGTTTTTGGCGGCATTTTATATAGTCTTGTAAATTTAGCCTCTGTATTATTTCTTTGTACCTATTGCACTTTATAGAACATAATGTACTCCCATATGGGTGACATTAAGGGATATGGGTTGTCAGATTTGGTATTACAACCTAAGGTTACAAGATTAGAGATTTTTTTTGAAAAAGTGTTTTCGAAGTAAAAGATTTTCAAGTAAAACCTATTTTTGAAATATATATCCCCTCTAGTCGATTGTAATTTTTCTTTGATCTCTTTTTGAATCATTATTTCTTTTCTTTTCAGCATATCTGGGGCTCCTAATTTCCATGAGGGAATTCCCATTCCAACATGGTTCTGTAGATATGTTGAGGCTACGACACTTAGCGAAGCGCAAGGAAATGTCCCACCCCCAGCTATAGCTGTAGTAGTTCAACCCAATCTGGTAGTTAACTTCTCTAAGCTTTGTAAGGTATTATGTGTGATGGGCGGCAAGCCATGTAAAGGAATGTAAAGGAATGTGGCAACTCGCAGTTGGCTTAGGGAGATAGAGAATGTGTTTGGATTGTTGGAGCTAGATGATATGAGGAATATTCAGTTGGTCGCTTGGCAACTGAAAGACAAAGAATCATATTGGTGGGAGGTGACTCGGGCAGGGAATATGGTGGCCACTTGGGATGAGTTTAAGAATAGACTTGAGATGAATTTCTTATCGCAAGCAGATAAAGGAATGCAAATGGAGAAGTTCTTAAGTTTGAAGCAAGGAAGTAGGACGGTGAAGGAAAATGTCAATAGCTTTAATCAGTTGGCAAGATTTGGCTTGGATTTAGTAAACACTCCTTATAAGAAGGCTTTAATATCCACAAGAGGGTTCAATCAAACTCTTAAGGTTTGGCAATGACACATATCCTGATGGGAGCTACAATTGAGAGGCTAGTGGATATGGCTTTGATGCATGAGGATGGAAATGAGGATAAGCAAGAAATCAAGACCGAAGAAGCCAAACCCAAAAGAAAAGAAAAAGTGGTGGGCCAAGAAGACTACAACAAAGAAGGGAGGAAAACCTAAGAAAACACAAATCAAGAAAGAGGTTAGGTGCCATGGCTATGGAAAAGCGGGACACTTTGTCAGAGATTGTAAGAATACTAAGAATTCTTATTTCAATTGTGGACAAAAGGGACACTTTTGCAAGCAATGCCTTCGGAAACATGATTAGTGGGAAGATTCTTCCGGGGCGTGAGTTCATGTGCTTGAGGATGGCAGCCACGACCGAGGTAGGAAAGTCACAGTGGAAGGTTTGATTTGTTTTTTTGACTCTCCTATTAAGACTTTATTCGATTCTGGTGCTTCTCATTCATTCATATCCAATTCTATTGTTGATAGTCTACACCTAGATACTTGTATAGTTTCTGATCTGGTAGTAGTCTCAAATCCCATAGGAGGCATGACTCACATGTCTACGATATGTTATGGTTTGAGAATTTCTGTTATGGGCGTCGAGTTTGAGTGCGATGCATATGTTCTTAGCTTTATGGGTTATTGGCTTATTCTAGGAATGGATTGGCTAGCCATATATAGTGCCATTCTTGATTATGAGAGGAGATTTGTTAGGTTTTTGACATTCCATGGTAGAACTCTCAAGATTTCTTGTGACCCATGGGGGTCAATTATGCTCGTTTCCTATATTCTCTTTATGGTTTTGTTGACGATCTTAGTTTAGTATCCATAGTCATAAATTGTCCGGATGAGTCTGATGAGGTGAGAGAATTACCTCCGAAATGAGAGGTAGGTCTTTGAATATACCTGGTGGAGAATGCAAATCCTGTTGCTTTGCCAGTGCGCCACATGGATCCTAGAGAGAGGAGGGAGCTCAGTGAGTAAGTAGGTGAGTTATTCGAGAAGGGATTCATTAGACGGAGTATTTCTGAATGGAGGGACCAGTCATCTCTGCGACCAAGGCAAACGGCTCTCTCCGCCTATGCATAGACTATAGGGAGTTAAATAAGCTCAACAAGAAGAATAGACATACACTGGTTTGACCAGTTAGTGGATGCTTCAGTTTTCTCATAGTTGGATCTAGCCAACGGTTTTCATCAGCTTAGGGTAGCAGATGACAGTATAAACAACACTGCTTTCAGGACTCCCGACGGATACTTTGAGTGGTTGGACATGCCGTTTGGGCTGACCAATGCACCCCATACTTTGTTGATTTGATGAGTTGGGTATTTGAGGAGTACCTGAATAAGTTTGTAGTAGTTTTGTGGATGATATTCTGGTTTTCTCGATGAGTGAGGAAGACCATGCCATGCACTTAGGAGAAGTTCTCCGCACTCTCAGATCACATCAGCTAAAGGCTAAGTTTTCTAAGTATCATTTCTGGCAAAAGGAAGTGAGGTTCTTAGGGCATGAAATCTTCGAGGATGGTATAGTGGTAGACCTCGCTAAAGTTGTCGTAGTTCAGGATTGGAAAGCCCTTAAGAATGCGATAGAAGGTAGGAGTTTCATGGGACTGGCAGGTTATTACAGAAAGTTAATTAAGGACTTTTGCACGGATCTCAGCTTCACTTACCTGTCTGACGAAGAAGAATATGGTTTTTTCTTAGGATATAGATTGCGAGGATGAATTCCCACGATTAAAGAAGGCTCTTACATTGGCTCCAGTTCTGACTCTTTCTGATGGTACCAAGATGTTTACTATTTAAGAAAATGCTTGCTACACGGGTTTAGGTGATGTGTTGATGCAGGAAGGTAGGATGGTCTGCTACGGGGGTAGGCAGTTAAGGGTTCATGAGAAGAACTACCCAACCTATGATTCACAACTGGCGGCAATAGTATTTTCACTCGATTCATGGAGGCACTATTTTATGAGTGAGAGGTTCGAGCTTTATACGGACCATAAGTCGCTCAAGTACTTGTCCTCGTAGAAAGATCTCAATTTGCGACAGCAACACTGGATGGAGTTTCTTGCGTCCTATGATTTTGATATAACGTATAATCCAGGGAAGGGAAATGTGGTTATAGACGCATTGAGTAGGCAAAACGATGATCTTGATTCCTGTATTCGCAGAGTGGCAGATGTTAGAGTTTACCTTGTCCTTTGATTTTAGACCGTCCATGGATTTTAGACTGTCTACGGATTTTACACCCGGTTTGTTGGCATCGTTAGAGGTGCGACCTATAATTTTAGAGCGTGTTGGATCCACACGACCCGAGAATAAGAAATTAGTTAGCATCTTTGATCAACTCAGTAGAGGAGAGACCTCTAGCCACCTTTCTTAGTATTATGTGGACGAGAAGGGGTAGCTACATAAGACGGAAGGTTGCGTGTTCCCAGAGTTGGGGATTTGTTGAAATCAGTTCTAGAGGAGGCTTATCACTTCGGATAATTATCCATCTGAGTATTGATAAAATGTACCAAGATATGAAGATGGTTTTTCATTGGACTAGTATGAAGAAGGACGTAGCAGAGTTTGTGACCCGATGTTTGACTTTCCAGCAAGTGAAGGCTAAACAGAGGAACTCGACGGATTGCTTTAGCCTCTAGACATACCACAGTGGAAGTGGGAGAGCGTCTCCATGGATTTTATAGATGATCTTCCCAGATCAAGGAAGTGCAACACCAGTATATAAATATAGTTGGCAGACTGACTAAGAATGCTCACTTTATCCCAGTCAAGAGCAAGAGGATTGCAGCTTAGCATTGATATACCTTAGAGAGATTGTCCATTTTATGGGGTATGCTCTCGTATTGTTAGTGACTTTGACCTCGTCTTTACGAGTGAGTTTTGGAGGAGCTTGCAGGAGGCACTAGGGGCATAGTTGCGACTTAGCACTACCTACCACGCTCAGACAGATGGACAAACAGAGTGGGTCAATAGGGTTCTCGAGGATTTATTGAGACTGTGTATCCTATACTTCAGAGAGACTTTGGAGGAGCATCTACCATTATTACAGTTTGCATATAATAATAGTTATCAAACGATTATTGGCATGACTCCCTTCGAGGCAATTTATGGACGACCCTACAGATCACCTACATGTTGGTAGGAGTCTATAGACATGCTTCTAATTGGGCCTAAGATGGTTAGAGAAACTTCTGAGAAGATAGGCCTGATTCGCTAACGGATGAAAGAAGCTCAGCACAGGCAAAAGTCCGCAGATCAGAGGAGAACTGACTTAGAGTTTGAGGTAGAAGATATGGTCTTTATCAAGGTGACTCCTTTGAGAAACGTTGTTCGCTTTGGCTCAGTAGGGAAGTTGGCGCTTGAGGTTTGTATGGTCGTTCCTCATGGTTGAGATGATATGTCAAATAGCCTATAGAGTTAAACTACCAGAGAGACTGGCAAGAGTTCACGATGTGTTCCATGTTTCCCACTTAAGTAAGTGTCTACATGATTTTGCAGAAGTTGTAGAGCTTAGTACCCTTGAGGATGTAAAGGTAGAGAAAGATGCATAAGTTAGAAAAGTTCCTAGCCATATACTTCGGTCAGAAGTTAAGAAGCTACATAACAAGGAGATCAAGTTGGTGAAGGTGCAATAATGAGAAAATCGTGACAATGCGACAAGGGAACTCGTAGACAAGATTCCTGCTTCTTACCATTTTCTCTTTGAGAGTATGTTCTTAATTCCTTTTTAAGCTTTTTAATTCGAATATGTTTTTCTCAACATTTGAATCTCTTAGGTAGAAGTTTATGTATGATAGTAATGTTTGAAAACATGTGTTTGAGACATGTTATGTTTGATGTTTTCAAGTGGATGCAAGTGTTTTCTTGTGGAAGTAGTGGATGCATATACACACACTAGGCACTAGTTTACGGATCGGCTTAACAAGAAAACTTACATATTACATATGGATGTGTGCACATTTTAAATTTTTATGGATGGAAATGGTTGAATCATCACTTGGATGTTGCATTTTGGTGAATGGTTGTTGCACACATATAGAATTTATATGTACTATTAGGATTCTTTTGCATACATATTGGATACCTGGCACAGACATGAATTGCATTAAGGAGGTCAACTGAATCAACCGACTGCCTAATTTTTGCATTAGTTTAGGGATATATACAAAACACCTTTGCGTATGTTCATGCAAAGCATTAGAAATTTTAAAGACAATCAGTGCTAGTAGTCGGTGGATGACTAGATAGGTGTAGGTAATAGCTGATAACATTTATAACATTCTTCTTAGCTTGAAGATTTCGAGGGAAAAATCCTTTAAGGTTGGAAGAATGTAACACCGCAAAATTTAATAAACAATAAATATATTAAAAAAACTAACAAATTAAATATTAATCAATAAAATATTCAAAACTTGATAAAATGGAATTTACCGTTGCATTCGTTACGAAATTCTGAGTTAAATAGACTTTTGGTTTACTAAAATCAGACTATGAGGAAGTTATGATTAAAACTAAATTAAATAATTAAATAAATAGTTCAGAGAAAGTGCAACGGTAATAGGGCGACCCAGACCTTACATAGGTTGACCCCTGTGTCGACCCACGTAGGAGGTGGGTCGACCCACCAGAGAGCAGGAAACGTTCCTGCAGCTGAACCTGGTCGAGTTTTGTGTTATATTCTTTGCTGACTCAGCATGATGTATCTTCTGTGGCACAAGTTTAAAACATAAGATCATACGGTCTAAACTATCATAGCACACCTATATATCGACTAGTAGCCCTTACTCTTTTCCTGCACCATGTATTTCTTCATCTTCTTCCTCCACTAAGTCATGTTCAGAAACAAAATTAGAAAATAGGTTAGGGTTCTGTCAAGATATAGATTAAAAGGATAATTCTTCTACTTTAATTTTTAAAGACCTTTTCTGGATCTATTACACATCACTATGAGTTCCACATAATTTTTAGACTTGCAATTTAAAAAGGATTTTTGACAGTAAATATATTGGATCTGAAAATATCAGCGTTTATATGTCTATTCTTATATGTTATTGTTTTTTTAATTGCTGTCAATTGCATATTCCTTTTACGATTATACTTGTTTATATATACATTCTTTCTTCCTTATCCCCTTTCTGTCATTGTTTTATTTGCAGTCTTACTATACCTATTTTACCAGTTTGCTCATATCTGAGTTTGGTTATATTTCTCCTTTTTCTTTTATTTTGCACTAAGCCTAGGCCAACGAGAGCCTAGGCCTTTTTCGTTGGAATTGCGTGAAATTTGGATAAATTGGAATAATCTGAATTAACAATAAAAAAGAGATTTGGGCATATCGGAAACTATGGACATTGGACTATAGAACTTGTTGTAATTAAAAAGGAAGAGTATGCAAACGAGTAATTCAAAATAGGTTGGACTTAATTATGTATTAAGTGGACATGTCATGAGGATTTGGGTAAGATATACTTAATTACACATTAATTAAGAACATGTCATTGTAACTAGTAAACATGTAATTGGACATTGAATGACATGATAATGAGAAAAAGGGGTTGTAGATTACTTTCGTTGATTACAATCAAGGAGATAACATGCTATGGGCCTATTAATGAACTTAAAAAGGTTAAGTTAAAACACTGGATTAATAAGCAAGGAAAAGGGATTATAGATTACTTCTGCTAATTACAATCTAGGGGTAAAAAGGTTGTAGGTTACTTTTGTTGATTACAATCTAGGGGATAACATGTTATGGGCTTAGTAATGAACTCAAAAAGGTTAAGTTAAAACACCGGATTAATAAGCAAGGAAAAGAGGTTGTAGATTACTTTCATTAATTACAATCTAGAGGAAAACATGTAATGACACTAGGCCTATTAATGGACTTAAAAAGGTTAGGTTAAATTCTATGCAGTTAAAGCCCGCTAAAGCCCTGAAAAATCCCCTCTATAGCTCGTAGCGCTCTTCGGCCACTACGCTATTTCATTTTAGCGCTGATGAATAGTACCTCCGCTTTAAGACCCGCTATTTTCCACTGCATGCTATTTTCCATTGCACCCGCTAAATCAACGCTATTTAGCATCCACTTTAGCAATATTAATATATATAGGATGATTTGACCAGATCTCTTTTAAAATAAATAAAAAAGGTTAATGTAAAGAGGTAATTTTAAGTCGTAAATGACTTATATAAGATAGAAATCTATAGTAATCCTCGAATCTAGTGTGCACAACCTTGATATTCTTTGATTTTGTTATATAATATTAATTAATATTCATTTCTTCTGCATAAATGATGCAAAATGATAATTAATTAATTTTAATTATATATTTTTACAACTAATTAACATTATTTCACATCCGTTATAGCCCCTCTTTATCCTCGCTACAACTTTTTATACCTTTACCGCTATAGAACCGTTATGTGCATTTACTGCACAGGTTAAAACACTAGATTAATAATCTGGAAAACCCAGTAAGCTTGGGGACCAAGTCTCAGGGAGGCTTGTCTCAAATGCATTTTGTGTAGGATCTGTATCAGTTAGTATTCCTTGGTTATCAACAGGGCCTCGCACTTGGTAAGGGTCAAGGCACGCTTATATTGAACTGGTTAGTATGAGGTCCAAACTAGAGGTGGATATGGTCCCGTTTCGGTGGAGTCATAAGCGTGCATGAGTCCAAAAGGGGAAGATAAGACACTGTAATGCCTTTGATTAAGGTTGTCTTTTTAGTTGATGGGTTCTGGAGTGATAACCCCGAATACAATAGCTGGCACAGATTATTTACATCCTGTTTAAGAAGTTGATCACTAGGTAGAAATTAGGGAAAGCCTAATCTTTATGATATAATAATTGGTGTAGAAATTCTCGGATATGAATGAGAAGCTTATGTTACTTTGTTTTCTGTGTTTCCTATTTTACTATATTTTCGTATCCACTACTATTGATCTGTCTTGATACTTCTTTATCTCATGCTTATGCTAAAAATCACAGGAACTCACCAGACTTTTTGTCTAACCTATTTTGTTTCTCTTTCTCTGTAACAACCCGCATATTTGAAAATAATGTATTTAAATATAACATCGTTAATCCTTAATCGAATTTATGACCAAAAAGTCACATTTTACATATGGATGAATTTGGAATCGAAATCACTTCCATTGAGTCCGGAATATCGTTTACAACCTTTTTGACTATAAACTTCGATATATTTCGAGTATGTCAAAATTGGGACCTTGGTTGGGGCTTGGATGGCTAAACCAAGCCTACTCACTTAAACCCCTCAAGTGCCCTCCCTCCTTCATTCATTCTCCAAACACCTAAGCTAAAATAGAAAACGGGAAAATGAATAGGAAATCAAAATTCCTAAGACCTAGTTCATCTTAGGAATCCATTTTGTAAAGGAAATCAAGTGTAAATACATAGAGAAGAGAGCTAAGCTCCATCTCTATCTTCTCTAACCCTATTTCTCTTCAATTTGTATGATTTCCAAAACCTAACTCTTAGGAATCTTGTTGATATGGTCTTAGATTGGAGAATCATGAGTATTGATTGAAGAGAGGTTGATCTAACCTAGGTTTAGAGCTTGTTCTTCATTCCTACAATCAAAGTTGAGTTCCTATGAATTCACATCTATGCCTCAAGCATTCATGCTTTTCTATTTTTTTTTTGCAAGGCTGACCGGTTTTTATAGTGTTCCGTAACACTTTATTATTAAATGAAAAAAGACCATTACACACTGGTGATATACAGTTTGTATATCAGCAATAAGGTTACATGCTCCCACTCAGGGGAGAAAGAGATACATTTGGTAATACATGCATGAACAACAATTTAGGATACATCACATTTTCATAGTGTCTAAGCACTGAACCTTCTCTTTACCAATCAACCATTGTCGAACGGAGTGTTTCCTTTTGTCCTTGTCATGCTCCGAGTTTGAGGAGATCTCCCCGCACTGAAACTGCCTACAGTTAGTGCGGCAGATGAGTTTGGAATCATGACATCAGGGGGTCTAGCTTTGTAGCCCGGAGGAGGGGGGATGTGTGCATAAGGATTTGATGCAGGTTTCTTACCTTTGTCAGGCTCTGATTTTCTATTTTGAAGTGCTTTATAATTCTTGGCCATAAGGTCCATGAGCTTTCTCTTCTCACTGCAGATAAACGAGTCAAACTCGCCACTTTTGATTTCCACTCCTAATTTCTCAATTGTTTCCTGAACAGTCTTTTCAATATTATTCTTCTTTCTCTCTTTTGTTTTCATTTGTTTCATACTTGATGCAGTTGGTTGCGCAGTGATGTCAAAATTTTCCATAAGGAAACTGTCAAGCTTCCCTTTGTCGTCACCTTGCTGTTGTTTGTTTTGCGGAGAGATGGCTTGAAGGAAACCAGATTTGAATCCAAACTCTTTGCAAATAGGAAATTCATTACCAGTATAGGGGATGGACACATCGAAGCCACCAGCTTCCGTGTTTTTCTCAAATTCTGTGACATCATCAATGATAGATTGCATGGCATCTTGATTATCTATTTCGACAGAAATGGTACTGCTTTCCATGTTTATTTGCTCATGCTCTGTTCCTGCTTCATTATGTACTTCGTGTCGCCGCAAAGACTCAGACAGTCGTGAATTAGCAGTTTCGCTGAAAGCATTTTCCTGTTGCTTTTCTTGAGTATTAATACCCTTCTGTTTTACACTTTCATTGTCCACATTAGTTTCCTCATTACTAACAAAGTTTCCAGTAGTGATTTCCTGATCATTTTCATTAACCTTTTCTGGTATTTCTCCTTCTTCCAGTGTATTCTCTGTTGCAATATCTGTTTCTTCGAGTAAAACTCCAAACCTATTGTTAGTGGGGAGCGTAAAGTTTTCACCTGTACGATGGTGAGAAGAGTAGGATTCAACTCTCTGCCACTGTGTCTGTTTTCCAGCTATGCTTGATCTCTCTTCATTAGCACCTATCGAAGGCATCACGTTAGCCTGTCTTCCTTTTTGTTGCCTATTCCCCACTGTTTTCATGACAACCACACTTCTAGTTTCATCCGTATGAGCTCGACCTTTTGGTTCACTAGTTTTAGCAACAGTAACCCCTATGCTTGCAGAGGGACAGTTGCTTCTCGTATGACCAAATGTCAAACACTCACGGCATATGTCTGGCTTCCAGGGATATGTGACGCTAACGACATGCTGAGTGCCATCAGGGAGGAGCATTGGAATAGCATCTGGCAGCTCGCTGTTAGGAGAGATCTCGACTAGACATTTAGCAAAGCCAAGCCAATCTAAACTTTCAGTTGCCCGATCCATGCACAGAAATTTTCCAATATGCGTCGCTAACCAGCAGATACCAATCTTGGACCATGCTACCATCGGGAGATTGGAGAATTTCACCCAAACAGGTACGTTTCTAATCCCTTTCCCCGACAAACCCAGATTAACATCCCACTTTCTCACTATAAAAACTTTATTATGAATCACTAAGGGATCTGCTTCTAAGATTCTCTTTCTTTCCTCTTTATCAGTAATATGAAAAAAGAAAATCGTACCATTCGACTTAACCTTTATCGAGCATCTCAGTTTCAAGTGCTTGAACAGATAGTTTACAACATAGGTGTATGACAAAGGAGAATCCAGAAAGAAACCCATCAAATAATCTTGCCATTCATCAACGCTGGCTTCAACAATTCCTGCAGTAGGGACTAATCTCTTTCCATCGCACTTAAGTGAGATCGGAGGAGGCGTGAACTCACCTGCGTTGCTCGGCTTTGAAGCAAAAAGCGACGTCCATCTCGCCGAAGTTAGGGAAGAGGGTAAAGATGGAGGAGGTTGAGGAGGGAGAGGTGGTTGCGGTGGAGCGACGTAAGGAGGAGGATCTGAGAGAGGAAATGGGTCTGGCGGCAGGAAAGGGGGTTGGGAGAACGGAGGAATCGGCGGGATTAAAGGATGGGAGGGGCTCGAGGTTTCAGAAGTCGTCGCCATTGAAAAGTATTTTTCTTTCCCCTCATTATTTTTTCATTCATGCTTTTCTAGTTTTCTCTTGGCACATATATGTTGCTTATGAATTGTGAATTTGGTTGTGATGATTGATTTGTGTGTTCACATTTCCAATTTATGAAGCTTGGTTTCATTTTCATTGATTTCCATTGTGATTTTTGGTGTGCATGTGAATTTTGGGTGCTATAAGTTGTTTCTGCAAGTCTTAGAAGCCTCATTTGCATATATATATATATATATATATATATATATATAACATCATAGCCCTTCCAAACATGTTTGTAGGCAAAAATATAAAAAAATTGGGGTTTAACAGTCCGTTCGGGCATTAATGGCCGTGGGAATGGCTCCTGGTCGGCCATTACTGGCCGAATAGTAAAAATAAAAAATTTAAAATCTTTAAACAGCCATAACATTTTCATACGAACTCGGAATTGAGCGAAATTAGGTGCTTGGAACCGTATCGACGAGAGCTTTCCAATGAAACTAATTTGGAGTAATTTGGGGCTTATAGTAATTATTTATGGAGGAAAAAATCCAATGAAAATAACCGAACAGTGAAAAACAAAGGGTGAAATAATTAGTTTACTTTAAAACGATCATAACTTTTTCATACGAACTCGTATTTTAGCGAAACAAGATGCGTTGGAATCGTATCGACGACAGCTTCGAAATGCAACTAATTTTGAAGTAATTTACACTTTTCTTGATCAATTATGATCTTTTTGAGATTTTAGACTAGCTTTATGCGATGTCTCCAAGTTATCGAATCAATTCCATATTTTTATTGATCTCCGGATCATTTCAAGGAACTTCGGTTCATTTTAAGTATTCTAATGATCTTAGGAACATTTTAAGGAACTTTGGTTCATTTTATGGAATTGCATTACTTTGATCGATTGTGATCTTTTTATTTATTTTATACATTTTAATGACCTTCGGGCCATCTCGAGGAACTTCGGTTCAATTTGGAGCGGGGTCGCGACCTGTGGTCTTTGGACCATTCGAGGAGCTTCGGCTTAACATTATAGGCTAGCTACCTAGAGATCGCGTATCATTCGAGATACACGTGTTGGTTCAGTTTCGGACTCCCATTTGAGAAGACCTTACACCCCTCCGTTTGTGATTTTCTAGATTTCTAATTTATTGATTTCTAGAATTTGGAGTTTTATTGATACTTTGTTATCAATTTGAGATTTATTGATATTGATTTATCAATTTTTGATTTCATTTGATATGAGTTATCATTTCCTATGAATAGCTATATAATTTTGAATGAGATATTCTTTTATTGCTCTGATATAGATTTGAGATATACCGTAGACATTTCTGGGATTTACATTTATAGATAACATTGTTATTATCGTATTTATGTCTACATTTATTTATATATCTTATTATATCCAAGTTCATGAGATAAGTACAGTTAGACTGATCTGTTTATTGTTTATCTTTGTGTAAATAATACTCTGGTTAGACCGAGGTATTTTCAGGTGATTCTTCTTGATCTCGAATGGACTATCCTCTAATTTTGGGCTAACTACTTTAGGGTTGTACTTTTTGGGTTATATGTATATGAGACTCCTTTGTATATATATTATTTTGAGTAGCCATGTACCTATTCTTTTGTTGTATAGTGGATCAACTATGACCAGTATCTTGTCTTTACACTCGTGTGTTATATTTATATCTATTTCCGCCTTAGTGATGTGAATATCTGTGTCTGACTCTGATTATTTGTTATGTATTTTACATTGCTTTCCAAATGAAATTTAGTCGTTGTGTATTAGTTTTGAACCTGAATTAGATGTGTTGGATTTCCTCATGAGATTTTTAAAGTAAGACCTCATTATCCCATACGTTTAACACTCGTTCAAACCTATTATACAGATGGTTACTCCTAAAGGGCCTTATTCTTTGGGTTAGTTGACACTGTTGCTTGCAACGACCTTGG